>JAUZND010031414.1:0-22869 GCA_034780555.1 Coelogynopora nodosa
ATTTTAAGTTGTATATGTCTAAATAAATTGGTGCACAATGTTTCGTTTAAACTCAAATGAGCAAACAATTATATTACATAACATATAGAATTGAATGCTAATATCTAACAATATTAAATTCTAATTATTATTAATTAAAATATTTTTTAATAGTTTCTGTTATGAATAAATAAATTAAAATAACAAAAAAACTATTTTTTCTATATTGTGTTCCGATTTTCGCCTTGGGCAAAATTTGTTTGAGTAACATTTAGCATATGTAAATAGCTATTTAAAAAAAAGTTTTCGATTGAGATGATTGATTAAATTCAACATTTTAAATAAAAAGATAACACAAACAACGGAACAAACATCGAAATATCATTATATTCGTTCACTGTGTCGACTATTTTCAATGTCAAAGTATAAAAACGGATATAATGATCAAATGTGCACGGGTTCCTTCAATCCAATATAAACTGTATGTTTTATAATATATGAATTTAAATGATCAATTAAAAATATTTAGACATTACGAAAACCGTTGAGATATTTTTTAAGTAAGTACTTTTTGTTATTACTAGTATATGTATAAGGTATAAAGATAAGAATTTAAATATATATGTATTTATAATCTTTTTTAATTAAAACATTTTAAAAGCTACATAATATTATGCATAATGGCAGCTGATAGCCTACAATCACAACACGTGCTTGACAAGTGCACACATTCTTATAACCATATGTTCACCGCCAAACTCTCTATAAGGTATAACGATATATAATTATGTAGAAGTCATTTATCATAAGCGCTATGTTATTGATTAGATCATTGGTTTGACACCTAATACGCGCGCTTCCGTACATAATTGAGGTCACTAAAATAAATCAATTTACTACTAATTTCATTTCAATTTGATTTCATTTGATTTATGTTTTTTTGACTGCATTATACAAAATATAAGACGTTAATTCAAATTAGTTTTTTGTTATTGAGCCTTAATTGCGGAAGTTTAGCTCAAAATCCAGAGAATTTCTAAAGCAATTCGAAACTAATTATTATCGTTGTGTATATGACCGGAGTCACATTCTCATTAAATGGAATATGAAAAAAATTGTGCTGAGTACCTTGGAAATGTATTATAAGCAGGCATTAATTATTTAACGGAAAATTATGAACTAAACTTTAACATATTTAAATAGATAATAATTTAATCCGGATAAAACATTGATTTTTGATTACCAATCTCTAACAAAACAGACGCTTTTATATGCTTTTATTGTCTTATGTGCAGGATATTCTAACCGGTACACTTTCTAACCGGTGACCCTATGATCAATGCAGTGTAATACCATACTGGTGTATCACTTATTGAAATGATTACCGCTGCTAACAAATATAAAAATAATAATTAATGGTAAGCTATCACAAGATTAATCTAAAACTGTTTTGGAAACTAAAATATCTGATCAATATCGCATGGAAAACCATTAAATACAGAAATAGTTCCTAGTTTTAAACAAATGAAGAAAGCTTAATGTTGTACTTTCCAATAAAACACATAATATGTCTACATTATAACACTATATAAATTCGAAACGTAGGCTATATATGAAATTTCATCAGAAACATTTGAAACCATTATGAAAATTTTATTCTTATAATTCTACACTAATTTTGATTAAAATTACTAACATTTACTATAATGAGAAAAAGTCTGAAATTTAAAAAATGTATATTAAAACAATAATAACACATAATAAAATAATTATAAAATATTATAAAATCCTATATTAAGACAAAATTAAGTATTAAATTATATCAAAATTATAAATGTTTAAAATATTGTATTGGTTACTATTAATATGAGGCTCATAAAAATCATTTGTGAACTCGTTTTAGTTAATTGTCCAGAAAATATTCTGCTCAATGTTAACCAGAATAACAGTATTAAAAAAAACTTAAATATTCAATCTTTTTAGTGATCTTTGTATAAGCATAGATCAATTTGTTATTTAATTATGATTATTTATGATTATTATTATGATTTTGATTATTATTTATGATTCAATATGATTAATTCTGATAATTACTCAGAACTATTTCGCAGACTTCAAGCAAATCCAATTCTACTATTGTATATGTATATTATCGTAAAAGTAAATCAGAAATTGCTATTCAATTTCAATTTGGCCTTCGGTACATTTACTTAAATATCGTAATATAACAATGTATATAGTGACGATATACGCTAGATATAATCGATAATAACAATCGTAATAATAAATAGAAAGATTCACTATCTGACATCTATGATCATCTTACATTGAGAATCCCTGGGGAGCTCTAAGAAACAGTGTGGTAGCGTCTATGATCGACAGAGCCGCCATCAGGATGTAGGTGGCACTGGAGAACTGGCGCCTGAAGAAGATGGCAAAGTTGACCAGGTTGAGGTAACCCCCGATAATACAGACGGCAGTCTGCCAGTAGATCGATCCGATCTCCACGGACCAGGGCATCTGACTCGCTGTGGCCCACTCCCCGTCAGCCCTGCTGGAGCTGAGGTTGACCGCCACCAGCGGATCCAAGCTCAGAGTGACCGGACTGGCTGTAAACATGTCCGCGGTGTTAGTATCTACAATGGGAGGTGCAGACGCAATTTATTTTGGATGATATAGAAGCAGGTATATACGACGTTAAGAAAATAACAATGACAAAACATTTTATTTATTCGCCTGGCTCTTTTTAAAAGTTGTTACATTTAAGTATTCAATATAATTAATATTTTAGCATTCAGAAATCTTTGCTTTATGCAAAGTTAATTTGTAATTTGTCTACAGTACTTTATTTGCACTAGTGTAATAATGGGATGTCATTATTGCCCTGTTTAGAAAAATTTGGGGACGCCTAAGTTATAGCTTGTTAAATGTGAATACGAAATTTGCTTAAAATATAAAATTATCTATAAAAGTATACTATATCCGCTAATTTGAATTGTTAATTTTTAATTTAATGTATTAATTTGACCGAGAGATGCTTATACATTTGTATGTCAAAATAAAGTAAATTAAAGTAAGTTGATGTTATTGCGTCATGTAATGTTACAATATACACTCTAGATGTGTAAATAACTATTATAAGCGTTTATTTAAAAAAGCCGATTGACTTATATAGGACTCTTGCTGGCTAGCTTAGAATCTGGCTGGTTATCTGATCCGGCTAGGCTGTGATATGAGACTGGTGATGAAGAGTGACGATGGCGAGTTGGACAATGACGAAGTGAGACGATGGCAAATTGAGACGTTGACTATTAGTAGGAAATAATCACGTTTCTCGTTCTCGATGGACGACAATCTAAGTTGTATATAATTTTTTTATCGAATTATGTTGATGTAATACATTTTTCTTTTACAAAATATCGTGCAATGTTTGTAAAAGGTAAGACACCAGCACACAGTAAAAGGTTAACAAAACGATTAAGGAATCACAGAATAAGCATCTATACTTATACAGACTGCCCATAAGAAGTAGTTGACCAACAAGTACATGACCGAGAGTGCGGGTTATAACGTATAATATGTCAAAAGTCAGATATAATGTTCTGACCATTAAACCATGATCGTTTTATAAAATAATACCGCGAATAAATCGACATTAATGGTGTGCGTGTTATAAAATGAATAATACTGGAAACATAATTTATATTATAGAATGAAACTACTGTTTACAATCAAAACCCGCGACTTTTCCCGTAATTCTGTTCGAACTTGATAGATGAACAAGCAGCTAGAAGTAGGTGTTTTGTTTTCAGCAGACATGACTATAATATTTATCAATATTATTTACAAAAAATATTTTTCATAAAGTTCGTTTAATTAAGTACTTTTCAGATGCTATTATCTGATATAGCGTGACTGTATAGATAAGGCAACAACATTTCACTTCATCAAACAAGTGCTATAATAGGATCAATAGAATCCAAATAAAACCGTTGATAGTATGCCTGAGGTCAGATTTCAAAGCCGCAATAATACTATAATCAAACCTATAAAAAAATTGAACTTTTGCTTTCTCAGATGTATGTTAATCTCGATTTATTTTTTATTTGTTTATTTCGGCTATTTTTATTTCCAGTTATCGGGATTTGCAACTCCAAACAGATGGGAAAAGCGTTGCGCCATCTGTTAGATCTCGCGTCCTGCATCCTCATCCTCATCAATCGATTTTTAAAGGGATAAACCATGTACTCATATTTGAATGCGAGGGTATAATTGTTTAACTGCATTAGTGGTAAACGTCGACGTCCACTGCTCTAAGAAGTGAGGATCTAGGATGCCTCACTCCTTTCTTATCTAAACAGCTGAAATTAAATCACACAAGCTGGCCTAGTATGCTTGCCAAATCGCTCTATTATTTTTCTAGTTAGAAATGAAAAACATTTCTTTCAAATTTTGAACATTATGATATTTTACTTGGCTTGTTTGTATTAAACGCATTTTTAATAAATTGTAATTAATCTTAAAATGGGAAGTTAACAATCTTTTCATCTGCTCAATTCATCTTAACCACTCCCTATCCAGATGGTCCGCTGTAAAAAATCTCACTCACACATGAAATTATACCTTAAACTGTTGTCAAACTAAATTCCTACAAAGTGAGATAAACAACCAAGGCACTGAAGATAATCCACACTGTTTTAATACACCTAATTGAAAATAGGTATCAGCGTCACCCCGGCTATAGCAGCTTCACATTTATCATCCTAATGTAAACATCTCATGCTCACAATTATTGAAACAATAGTTTTGGGTTCAGCTGATAACTTAAGATTTAATGACAAAGATTAACGGAAGGAAACTTTTAATATTATATATTTGTTTATTAATTATATACTTAACATCATACATTATTGTTCATTAATGCTATTATATTGTGCTGCATATATAGATGTTAGTATTTTTACATTAATTCAGATATTGTAGCCTAATTAATACAATTACACTGCTAATTATAATTAGGAAGCAAATGTAATTTAGTAATATAATCTGAAGATTTATGATATATAATTATATATAGGTATAACGATGCTATTTATAATTTGGAATAATTTTATCATAATGCAATTTGAAAGTATATAATTTTACTTCAATTTAGACCGCAAAATTTGTCATGAGTTAACTAAAGGTTTGAATATTTTAGCATGAATAATTTAAAATATTTTGAGATAGTAATTATACAAAAATGTGTCACAATTTATCAAAAAAACAATTTCTATCAACCACTAAAAAGTTTGTTTAACTATAACCCGAAAAGAATGTATGAATGGAAACCACATAAAAATAATCAATAAAAATCGTAAAATAGGCATTTTGGTACAATAAAAAGTTTTGTAATTACACTGAGCACGGTGGCTAAGCAAATACTGCTCAGATAGTTATGTACTGCATTATACATATTGTTCAAAATTTTGGTTTGGTTTGAAAGAGTATCGATGGCTTTAATTTAATTATGTTAGTTAAATATTTACCAACAATAAAAATGCTATGAAATATAATGTTGCATATTTTAATGCGGGTGCACGATATTGAAAGTTTTTCTCCTGTTTTACCTAAATTCAATATATATTTATTATAATTGATATTTTAAGATTTAAGATTTGGAAAATTGTTGATCTACAATTACTAATTAATTAATTATAGTAACATTTGTTCTCTTTGAATCATACAATGAATAGACTGCCCATATCCCTAGAGTTTGGTTGTATTTTTTTTGTAGAAGCTTATTTGTAAAACGTTCGAAAATAAAATGTTCATACAAAAATGTACTGTTCACATACTTGTTTGTTTTAATTTTTTTAATTAATACATTATCCTTATTTTTATTATAATTGATTAATAATTGATACAATTATAATTATACATACGGCTGTTGATAAATGTCATGTTAAACACATTATAAATAGAGTGACAATATTTAAAAAGGTCATATTATTTTTAATAGCTTATTATAAAAGGATTCCAAAGTCTTAGAAACATCGTGTCAACATAATTTCATATTTAAGACTTCTTTTATCAAATTTTATAGATATACTAAACATATCTAATAGTGGTTTAATATTGTTTACTATATCACAATAATATTTATGGCTTATCCCGAAAAACAATCTAGTTATAATTTAGGTTTTAATAAAAACTAAATATTTTAATTATACGATTTATTGACATAGTCATTTACCAATTAAATTCGTTTATTTATCTTAATTGTGTGCATTTAAAAATGTATTTTTTAAATTTATTTAGATATATTTAGAGTACAATGTGAATTTTGTTATAATATACTATATGTACATTTATAATAACATATTATATTTATTCGATAATAAGATAAAATATAAAATAATGACCAGTGTTTGGAGATAAACAAATAGTATTATAACCAAACCGTTTACATATTATTATATTT
Organism: Coelogynopora nodosa; assembly: GCA_034780555.1. Classification (NCBI taxonomy): domain Eukaryota; kingdom Metazoa; phylum Platyhelminthes; order Proseriata; family Coelogynoporidae; genus Coelogynopora; species Coelogynopora nodosa. Next base: position 6,443 of record JAUZND010031414.1, read on the forward strand.
TCCCAGAAATATATTTTTAACTCTAAGTTAAAAGTAATGCATATAAAATTAGATATTTAATTTTTTTCTCATTATATAGAAAAGTCAAAGAAATTTGATATTGTTATTGTTGGGAAGCGTTTATGTATAACATTTATATATCCTTAATTAGATTTATCCAGATAAAATTCGAATATTTTTGATATAATTAACTTTGTCTCCCTATTTCAAAATTTTAATTAAAGACCTGCTTTCACTTCGATAAATTCGTAACGTCTTCGTTATCTAACTCAAAAATTTTTAGAAATTTACATTGTGATATTTATTAAACCTGTTAAAATGATTATAAAACAATAGATGTGGACACAAAGCTACTTTGTTGTAAATAAACTTCATTTATTTTTTTGACATTATAATTATATGTTTTCACAGAAAAGCAAATTGCTTTGATAGATCGTTTAACTGTTGAGGCATGCAAGGTATGCGTAGGATAAAATAAATATAAACATTTTGTGTAAAAGGCATTTTATGTCTAATTGTATCATGCCACAATTTTTTTTTATCAATTAACCGGAAGAATTTCCCATACTTCAAATATGTGTTTCAAGTGCAGGCTTCAATTCAACATTCAAACATTCAACAAGTTCGATGCAGTAAATCAATTTTACAAATATATATATATATACGTTTTCTGGGGAAACTAAAAAGGGTAATAAACTATACTATGTGTTGTTAATTATATTTAATTTAAATAAAACTATTTTCATTATTTACGTATAATGATTAAATAAATTAACAATTTATTATCAGTGTCAGATTGACAACATAAATAAACTAAATTAAACTTTAAAAATGACATAGTACTGGCACTAAAATAATTCGTTTATAATAATAGAAAATGTAAACATGAAAACGATACGCATCAATTAATTAAACAATAAAATCAATCCATCCTAAGTCTGATGATTAATAACTACGTCCGCCATTTACAAAGGTCGTTTAAAAAATTAAATAATATTTTTTTCAAATAAATAATTAGCATATGTATATAAATCTTAACTGTCTAATATTTCTCTGTTATATAGTTGTAGTGTTTATTGTAATTATTGCTAATGTAAGTCATATTTAAAGTGCTCATAATCCAAATAATCCTACCAGAAATTAAAATTAGGCTAAAAATACAATTTTTAGTAAGTCTAAACTGATGATGTACTAATATATTGTTTAGTTAGTTGGCCATAGACTACCCTTAACTAATAGATAAAACAAAAAAAATTTACGATCACGCTTTGATAGGGTAAGTATATACATATTTATTAGAATGCAAACTTTGTGTGTAAACGAAATATGCTAAAGTGACACATTATAGTTGCACAAATTATCCTAATAAATATAATATTACCCTACAAAAACATGATCGCACTAATTGTATTTATGTCATCTATTGATATGGTATTGCATGTGATCGAGAGGTGTGGGATGCGCTGGTGAGACTTAATACATTTGAAACAGCGCTATATAGCTCTCTCCTAACTAGTTTATGTTATAAGTAGTATTATATATATATATATATGTTATACATTTTTTAATATAGAAAACTACTATATAAAATATTTTACAATTTGTATTTCTAAGAATTATGTGAATTACAACAGACATAAATTCAATTTTAGATAGTATAACTAGAATCAAATTGAAAAACATAAATCAATAAGCACTTGGGCTAGGTGATGTGATAATATATCTATTTCGGGAATTGACAGCAATTTCCCATTATTGTATACGAACAAATTGCCATGCGATTAAGCAATTTATGTACGTCTTAACATGTAGAACTTAACTTCGATTGATAACGGTAATACATCCTTTATTAAGGATTAACATATTGTATATGTAAATTAATAATTTTTGTATTTGAAATAAATATTAATGACTGTTTGAAGAAGACAAGTGCTTAGTAATTGTTCATTTGAAATTTAATAAGTATTATTGTATAGCATTCACTTTTATCACAAAAGTTAATTTCATTATGTATATATATCTACTATTTTAATATGGTCAAAAGATGGTAAGCCGATGTCAATCTGAATTATACAAGAGTGGGAGGTATGCTAATTGACTAGAAATTTGTTTTAACGTCACTAAACACTTGAGGAAGTAACCTCAGCTGGCTTTTTTCAACGATATTCACTTTCACCAGTTAAGCATATGTTCCACAACTGTCATTAGGCTGATTAAATCATCTTGTTTCCTTCCGGCTGCCACTTAGTTACCAGGAAAACTCTTACTTAAACGAGTTCTACTACTTTTTCACATTACCATTCATGTGTTATTGAAAAAAGTGTTCGTGTGAAGCTATAAATGAACGGATGCGCTTATTTTATTATTTCCGACCATTATTTTATCTAATTATAAACATGTTGAGTGGTTATCTCGAAGGCTTAGTTTATTTTAGTATTGTTAAGTGATTGCAATTCAGTATACTAATAGTATATTCTGGAACAATTTGAATGAAATTGTGTGACATCATTTTATTGTTAAAAAACGGGTAAATTTGAAATGTTTAATTCATAATTTACAGGCGTAATGTTGTTTAATAATATCAAAACTACTCTAACAGAAATTTAAAAAAAATATTACAAACATAATATAATTAGTATCATTGTATCATTGTCTATTACTATTGAAACTGATCGTTCACGTTTGTTGCATAGCACTAATTATTTAAGTATAATCATTAATTAAGTAAAAATAAAAGTTTAAGTTAATAAAAAAAATGTATAGTCTTACTTGAATTATTGTATATGCCTATTTACACACATTTTATTAAATAATTTATATTGACATATTATATATTTTTTATGATAATATAAATATGTATAATTATAACATTATATATCTATGTTATATATTTATATATTTTTTATTATTATTATTTATTGTTAATTGTAACTTTAAAAAACGTAATTAGTTAATCAAGTGTTTCATCACGTCATTTACATATAGCATGTACATATAAACGAACTACGATTTAATATGATTTATTGGTCAAATCAATATGTATTTCTAATATCTATCAGAATTAATTGAATTTTTTCGCATATTGAAATTGGTGAAAGATTATAAAAATTATTATTTACAATATTTTCCAAAGTCTTAGCTCCAAACGTTTCTTCAATATTCACTCTCTTTTTTATATATATTCTCAGATGGATTATTCTGCTAATTTTATTTATAATTATATCTAAATATATACTCGGTTCAGTAAAATGTGAAAAATTCAGTAAAAGCGGATAATCCCTTCAATAAGCCCTTTCGGGAAAATACAGAAGTCGTCATGTTTTTGGGGTGAAATTATTACATATTATGGGGTATAAATGTACAACCTGTCATTTAGAGGTGACCTGAAACGATTTCTTGAAGTTTCAAACACACAATGATATCAGTGGGAAAATATAATCATAAACTATTGTAAAGCCATTCGAATCTTTATTTTAAATTATTTAAAAATTAGAGTATCAATTATTAAATATAATTTTACAGAATAATTTATGTGATTTTTTGTAGAAAAATTTTGTATTGACTAATTGAGTCCTATTGTAATATTTACGAAAAAGCGTTAACTTTTTTTTGTATTAAACAAATTTTTATAACAAAATTGCCACTTTCAATTGTGTACAATTTCTACATGGAGGTCAAAATTAGGCTACTTTAAAATTACCATTCATTTATTATTATATTTTATTAAAGTCTCACATATAAATGTTTGTATCATTTGCTACAAACTGTAATGTTTATACCGTAAATCGTAAGTTTCAAAGAGTAGTTTTCTCCCTTGTGTGATAAGTGACAAACATTTTTTAAACTAAAATATGACCTTTCAATGAATTGATAACAACATTTACAGATTTATTTTGTTACATTTACTTAACAGGATGAATAATGTTACTTGCTGTTACCTTGATAAAAAAAATGATATGTGCATTCAAATTAAGCGCCATTTCATCTGTATATCAGTATAATTAAAAAATATATTTTATTTGTCAACGACGAAGTTGTATTTCAATTATCCTCTGATTACTGATTGTTATTATAATACATTTATGGGTGGATCCTTTCCGGTTTTATTAAATGTATAACATTATCATTTATCTATTAATAATCAGCAATTAAAAATTTAATTTACTCCTTATGAAGCGAAGTAGGAATATAATATGAACCTTTGCATATACTTGGGAAGACACATGTATATAAAATTGTAATTGTATATTATGCATATTATTATTATTATTATATTTATATATTATATATATATATATTATATTATATATTATTCATATTTTGTGGTTATATGTATGGTTTAATTGTGTTTATTATGCGTTTGTGTTACTGTGTTTAGTTTTAATGTGTGTTTTAATTTGTTATGTACAACGATTTGACGGATTGAATTTATAGTAGATTCAAATAAGTGTTTAAAAAATATAAAGATACTTTTATTGGAAAATAATTTTACCCATTTATAGTAGTACTATAAATTATGTAATATATATATACATATTATTAAAAGTGTATATATATAATCGTTTATAAAAAAAATTAAATTTATGTAAAATGTAATTGTATATTCTATAATCTTTATCTATTTTAATCATTTGATTTATAAACACCATGCAAACTGTTTTGTAATTAACAATGTATTTAGTCGCAGTATTACTATAATAAATATAAATGTATTACATGAATTGTGATATGAATTGTTAATTTTATGAAATATGATTGTTTTTATTATTATTATTATAATAATATATATATAATGGTTTATCACAATGTGTTTGTTTTTTTGGTATATTATAACATAATGTGCTAAATTTTCTATTGTAAATGTGATGAAAATATTAATAAATAGTGAAACTTTTTTTAAATTTTTTACATTGGAATTATTCGTAAAAGTGAATCAAATATATATTTTTTCTACTATTATGACAGGGAGATAAAACCAGTCGATGTTAAAACGTTTACCAAAAATGAAATCTGACTAAAAAACAAAACAAAAACGTATGTTACAAGAGCGCCAGTTACAGTGTTAATATGTGTTATAGGTGTCATTATAGTATTACAGTAGTAATAGTTGGTAATGTAAAATATAATCTTTTATGGAAACTTTTATAGTATAAACTGCTATATGCTCATTAATCTATGAATGTCTGCATTATACATTATTCTGTCAAGATTAAAATTATCAAATATTTTTCAAAGTGTTTGTAAGTTATAATAATAAATTTATAAATGTTAAAAATTCGAAAAATAATTTTATTTCAATGTAAAATAAATATAAAAATAATATTTTTTTATATAACGTATACTGTATAATAAATTTAATTATTGATCACGAATCGTTATTTGTTTGTGTTTACTACGTGGATATAATTATTTATCAAAATTGTCTATTGTTCTATGCGGATGATAATTTTTTTTCTCAATATGATAAACTAATAGCCTAAATGCCATCCTAGGATTACTAAATACAAATTGATGACTAAAAGGTCAATTACCTAAATCAATTCAGATTACACGATTAACTGATGTTTTCAGTATATTGCATGCTAAACTGAAAATTCAACCGCTTAACCTAAAATTTAAAAAATCACAGAACAGAATTCGCCGCGAGCAATTCTCGATCAGCGCCACGGCTGCGCATCTCATCTGTGATCATTTCGTCATTTTAAGAGCCGATTAAATAAGTGACCGAACTAAAATTGAAATTTCGGGATTTGTACAGTTTTTAATGTTAAATTTTATTGTTATTTTATAGAAAAATTTAATAATTAGTTATTATGAATAATCATTAGTAATATAACTTACAATTGGGAAGAGGTGAGAGAAACGCAGAATCCATTTAGTATAAAATTATCAATTACCCTTTACATTAATTTCAAAATATTTTCGAGCAATTTTGTTACATTTTTCAAGAGCTTAAATTTAATTTCTTTAAATGTGATATTTTATACTAAATTTTGAATATAATTATCTTAAAAACCTTGTGATATTTTCGATGAAATATATCAATTTTTTTACCGATTTCACTTATAAAATAATATTTTAAAAGTATGAAATTCATATGTGATGAAACAATTAGCACCATAATCAAAACAACCAATATTTTTCAATACAAAAATGAAAAAAAATGTTTTTGCCATATGACTTGCTTTGTCTAATGATCAAATTAAATGATTCAACACCAAATTTTAACATCATATTTATGATGGATTTAATAACATGTTATAGTTTGCTCCTATAGATTCTATAGTGTCACTTAATAGAGAAGTTAGTTAATCTGTCCCTCATATAACAAATTGATCTCTTGTAGGAAGTAAACAATTTTGACAATTATTCGTAATGAGATTGAATATCACACTAAATCACAAAATCACACATGCAAGAATATTACATGTGCTATTACAAAGCTTCTTGGTAAATATTATAAAACACATAGAACCAAAAATAACCCTACATCTGTACTTATGACCTGTTAATAGTTGTCCTTGCTCCAAACAATATGTTTAGCAGTAATATAAGTTAGACATTTTTATATCTAGTTTAAGTAATTTAAAATTTAAAATTTATGTTCAGAATAATAAGGTACAATATTGTTCTTTTGCCTTTGAGGCTTTTTGTAAAAAAAAGCATGATCCAAAACTGTTTCAACTTGTTTTATTATATTCCGTGGGCTGACACGGTTTTTTGAATTCTGAAAAGTGTAAACTCTTTATATATAATAGAGGTAATTGACTAAGAACGTTAAAAATTGAATTTTTTTTCAAATTATGTTAGTTTCATTTTCTTAAATAAAAGACGATAATAACTTTTTGCAAGTGTGCTTCTTGAATATTGAAACTAAATTTTGCGGCAACGTCTTATACTATGTGCAGCAATATACCTATAGATATAACTTGACATCTATTAGATTTTAAGCCGTTAAGATTATTCTTACAAAAACTATTGTTATTTGCTAAACAAAGACCATAATTGAGTGATAACGGAGAATGAAAAACTATAAATTTTTGAGCGATTTTACATGTTTTTATATTTCTAGAAGTTATGCGTAGCTGTCGTTCTACAAACAACAGAGACAACATATTTGCCAACGGTCATCCATAAAAATAAGCGTCACTCCCCATCAACAAGTTCAGTGTCCCAGAAGTTGTCGTGGCACAGTCCTTGTGGCTCAGTTGACTTGATGGAACGTGTATCCGATGTGTACTTTTCAGGGTTGCCACAACTGATAGAACACGAATATCAACTCTATCGACAGTTTGTCATGCCCGCACAAAAACGGTTAACAGAAGCAAAGAAAAGCGACCCGAAGACGACGACAAAAAAAGAAAAACCGAAGATGTCTAGGAAAGCAAGGAAGCCTTCACTTACCAATAAAACGGGGGAGTTGTAAATAATTTAGCACGTATTCAAACATCAGTTTTCGTAATATCTGAAGGAAAATGGAAGAAAAAACGCTTTCACTGAACAAGGTTTCTTCTGTTTAAATTTTCTTTGCACAACTGTTTGTATTTCCTTGCGAGTGGCGGTGAATACAGTTTCAGTATATAGGAGCGCCTCTCAAGCATTATCACAATTTTAAGAAACTATTTCATCTATAGGTTTAAATTGTTTTATAGGCTAAATAATATCCTTATAATGACTGTCTTAATGAAGAATGTGAATATTTACCTGTATCGAGACAAAAGAGTATACTCAATAACAGCTACTTGTCGAGACATTGTCGAACAAACATATAGTTCAGGTATAAACTTTGCTTGCACTTAGAGAAAAAAAAAAATATATATATATATAACGTCCTAACGAAAGTTTTAAAAGTGTTAAGTACATTGAATCGATAAAATAAAAATTGCGACACATAACACATATTCGGATCACTGGTTGTGGCTCATCCCACTCAATGTAATATACTATTTTCAAAATGTATAACTTATTTTTAACTAACAATAAAATGCTGATATTATTGAATTTTGTGAAATATGTTTGGAGAAGGTAGACAGTGAAATCAGTAAAAGAAGTCTACATGACAACATTAATTTGCTAACATATGTCTACTGTGCAGCAAAGCAGAAACGAAAAAGGCAGGCATCAACACATTCCATTATTATAGTCAATCAATCAATGTATCATTCAATTAATTGTCTCACATCACCTAAGACAAAGATAAATATATACAAATCTCAAATAAAATCAGTTGGCATTCACAAATCAATATATTCAGTAAATGCCTACAATTGAAAGAATATAATTCAGGAAATGAAACTTGAGTTGTTAATTATATTCATATAGATATATATTAGTGATATTGCGTAACATTTTCATCTGAATATATTCTAAATGGTATAAAATATTGTGTCATATTTATGCAAATATATTGTCAGTTATGGAAGAACACCTTATGGTTTGCTAACTTGCAGGGTACCCAAATATCGGAAATTGTTTATCTCACTTATTCTTTTTCAGACAAAAATAACAGCAATTCGTCGCTATGTTACACATATACACTAAATATCAGAGGTATCTCATGTTAGATACTTTTCCAGATATAAAATATGTTTTTTTTATTTTATGATTCAAAAGTTTTAAAATTATTTAAGAAAATCATACGTAGTTGAGTATTTTAATTTATTTATTTTAAAATGCACTATTATTATAAAAACTTAAAAAATATTTTCACAGAAAAGTAGCTAAATTTAGGTACATTATTTATGTAAAATAGTGAAGAATTGGTGTCTATTTTTTGAAAAATAGAATGATCTCATGGCCTAATTTTGACAACTGACCAGTGCAGTTTCATAAATTTAATAACGTTATCGCATTTACGAAAAAGAATGCGATAGAACTTTGCAAAACGACATATATAACAACGCACATTATGTATGAAATAATGTAACAAAATGCGGGAAATATTCAACTACAGTTTATTAGTCAGTGGGTATTATAATCTCCGTTTTCACATATCTAACAACAGTTGACAATTTATATTATTCAATAATTGAGATTTTTCTTCAGTTGTATACTTCTAAATCAATCTACATGTTGTTGGTAAGGGATGATCCCCAGGGTTTTCGTATAAAAGTTTATTTTGTGGAATTCTGTTACATTTTTATTTATGGCAGTAACTAATTCATATCGTAAAGAGTTATTTTAATATGTTATGATAGCAGGATCTGCAATAATATCATGTGACGTGGCATTTATATAAGTTTTAAACACTCTATCTCGTGTCAGTTCTGTGTGAAAAAAGAGAAAATATATTGAATATATATTTATCAGAAGAAATGGTAAAAATGTCTGTCACGTATCAAATATGAACTATAGGTTTGAACACTGCCACTTATTGCTTTATGAATAATACAACACACTTAAATATTATAACTATCTTAATTTTATTCAATTTTTTCGTCAGACACTATCGTACTTTGTATATTAAGGACTATGCCGCAAGAATTATATTAAACTATATTATGCTTGTAGAAATTTAAAATAAATTTTAATCAATTATTTAATAGCATTATTATTCAATCAAAAACTGATTTTTAAGGCAATCTATATAAATGGGTGAGTGTTCGTTATATTATTAAAAAGGTTTTATAATTGTAGAATCAATGTCAAGCAAGTAATTAGAGAATAAAACATTTGAAATGACGGTTGTCAGAAAAATAACTTTGCAAAGAGTATTCCCAACTATATATTATATAAATATGACTATTACAAACTGTTGCAAAATAATTTAATTAAACCAAACGAATACATTCATGATATAAAAGAAACATATATATATATATATATATACGTACAGATATCTTATAGGCAAACAAATATTGATAAAACTTACAGCTGTGAACCAAAACGTGCCCACTTTTCAATGTTAAGAACATTAATTAATTTCATTTTTAATAATATTTTTTAAGAAAAATCTATATTTTCAATCAGATTTTGTAAAAATATCATTATGATATTAGGAACTGCAATTTGAAAAAAATTAAATACACCTGTTTAGCAGTTTTTGCAATATTGAGCATTATTTCTTGATGTAAGCCATTCTTTGCCATCTCACTCGTATACAAAAATTGTCTTACAAGTTTTTTTCAAGACATATATATACAGAAATTTATTAATGTACTTTTTATTTTAGTTTTCTGTGATAATATGTCTAAATGTATAAGACTAAATAAAACATAAAGATATGACAAAATACTCTTTTCAGCTTATATATTATAAGCTATTATATACTATTCAATTTCAAAATATAGTTGTTCGTTAAATTAAAAAATTACATTCAGTAGTTCTACTACATAAATTGGCAGACAAATATATTATTGTTCTTGTCTTCATTGAAAAATACTGGATAAAATACTGGAATAAATACTATACTAAAATCAAAGGACGGATTATATAGTTGAAATATAGCATCAATCAATGCAACACAAATGTGTCTACTATTAATAGTTTGACTATTAATTTATTAACTATTAACTATTATAATTAACTATTAATACTATTACATTTGTTACAATAATCTAATTAAATCGTTTCGTTCTGCGTGTTCCCTCGTGTCGAAACTATTCTTAGAATAAGGATATATTAGAATTATTTAATGTGAAAATAAAGTCATGCACATATGTATGTAATATTTATTTAAAATGTATATATTACAAATATTAAACAAATATTATATTTGATATACCTTTATTAACAACAACATTATTATAAACCAATGTGTATTGTATATAGATTATATTTATAAACGAATACTCTTTCCGTTAAATTTAGTCAAAATATATAATTAATTAATTTATTTATATATACACAATATATATCAATACAATTTAATTAAAATACATTTAGTAATAGGAAATCACTGTAAGCTAAAATAAAAAATTAAATAACTATATAATAATAAACACAAAAATAAAATATTATGTAAAAATATAATGACTATTTTGACGTTTTATTTTGTTTAACACTACACAACGTTAAATATAAAACTCTCATAATATCTACATGCAATTATTCAAACACAAAACAAGTAAAAGTAAATACACAGAAGAAAAATGGTCAATTTAAAAATATATATTTGTCATTATCGATTACTTTTGATTTTGACATACAATAATGATATTATTAGATAATTGTCAAATAGCAACTGGGAAAATTTGAATAATTGAATATAAGTTGGAATATTATAATAAATAACGCAGAAAACTTTATCATGAAAAATATTTTAAAAATAGATTCTCCCTATCAATTGTTAACGTAGCACATAATGTTCAATAACTTATGTAACATAAAGCAAAACTTTAAAACAAAGCAAAAGAGGCTTGTGAAATAATTATTCTATTTAGAATTATTACATAAACCAAACAAAAAATTGCAACATAAGTTGGACATTAATGTCGCCCACAATGCTCTTGATAATCCCGCATGATCATGCCATAGTTACAATGATCACGCCATAGTTACCTGCCATACATGATCACGTTATGTTTACCATGATCACGTTATGTTTACCATTATCTTGCCATGCCCCATGATCAGACTCTCACTTTAAGTCTACTGAATACCAATACTAAAATGGAAGGATGAACGGGATAATGGGAAAAAGATCGGAAGTTCGTATTTTGTTTGTTCATTTTTTTGTGTAATTATAAAATGATTAATTAATAGCTTTGTGCAAATTCTTCATTTTGGTGAACACACATGTTGTGCAATGTATCTCTTCAGCTTAACATTTTCCACTGTATACGACTGCATAAAAAGACAACTAAGTAAAGGCAACAGCTATAGGCCAACACACTGCAATCTTCTGATGTGCAGCGAAAGGTGAAAAGATGTTTGCAAATAGTAAAGATGTTGATACTATTATAAAACGAATAATACATAGTATACTAAAAATTCATCGAGATGCGATGTATAAATTCACTTAATTTAATCGATTATACAAAATTATTGACGATTTATTTTATATGAATAAGTAATTATATATGTTAATTATATTATATTATATAATTAAACCAAATTATTATTTTAAGTGCAAATTATTAAATATTTTAGTTAGTATTTTCTTTATCTGGACAAATAAATCATATAATCTTTAATTTCTGTAATTATCATGCGATCGCGCAAAGGTTCCTCTACAAAGTTCAATCAAATTGCTCTTATATTTTTGGGTTAAAATTTTCATAATGAATTATACCATGTCATATCAGAATTGATAGAAAATCAAAGCGTGCTATTAGTAAAGTATTGTAAAACCATTAAGTTATTATTAAGACTTGATAAATATTTTAAATGTTTCACTTGTTATATATGGACATTTTAGGCAATTTGATGACATATATTTAAAGCTTGAAGTTAACCAAATATATCAATTTTTTCCTCGCTATGTTTCAACGTAATTTTTTTAAATATCATTATGAAATTAGTAAAAAACATTTTGACAAACTTTCCAAAAAACTGTATTGTAAAATTTTAGTATTTTAAACATTTTTTGCGGATATATAGTATATACGGAGATAATACTAAGAATAAAAAAAATTGAAAAAGCATTGATAACATTTTAATGAAAAATGTCTTCAGAACTTGAGGTTTTTCTCAAAATAAATCATTTAATATAAATATTTTATTTAATCATGGCAGCGTTTGTTTATGCCGTACAGTGAGGTAAAAATAATTTACCATGACATTTAGTTCGTTATTAAATACATGCCTACATACTATAATGTTTATGATCATATAAATGAGCCGATATATCATACGAGCATATTTACTCGTATGGGCAATAAGAATCATAAGAATTATAGTTAAGATTTCACTATGATTAATTATTATTTAAAACATGTTGCTACCAAATTTAGTTCTAAAATTAAAATTGTTTTGTTGATAAATATGGGATAGCTAAACATATTTTATTACAACGTTTTATGTTATACAGTTTTATAGTTATAAAGGTTATATAATATACAATGTATATTGTAATGGTTATGTTATTGATATAAATATTCAAGTGGCACCTTCATAATCGATATTGTTTTTTGAACAACAAAACCAATGCGATTAGTGAATTAATACACAACTGACAAAAACAAATTATAAGTGATTGTTATCGATGGTAACATTTGGTACAAAACAAATATAGTAAATCTCTATTTAAAATTAGGTAGTATAAAAAGTATGTTCTTACCAGATAATGTCATCACTAAAGTCTCTGACGTCATATCGTTGTACCGACCGATGAATTGATTCAGAACGTTGTTTCAAAATCTACCAAATCACCGGTAAACAATAAATGACATAATTTATTAGATAAAAATCTCACGCTTAATGTAAAATTAATAAAAGAACTTGGTTGGTTACAGTAAAAATGCCCTGTTTTTAAAAGTTTAATTTTTCGTGATTGGCTTAACATTTTAACCAGTCAAAAAGAGATGCACCATTTTTTAGTTATTTTTTATAACTTGTTACCATTGTAATAAGATAATTAGGGATAATTAATAAAAGTGTACAATATGATATGTTGAACGTGATAATATTAATAACAATTAATGTAAATATCATAATTTAAAAAAAATGCATATTTAAAAATCATATTAATTATAAAATCGAGATGACATCGGCATAAATTAATATTCTATAACTGCAATACATTTAAATCAATATAAAAAATAATAGGTTAATCAAAGCAGTAGTCAAGTAAATGATCTATTAAATTGACCTATTGAATAACATCATTTTGAAACGCACACTAATATCGAAATATGGACTAAAAGTGAATATAGAATATAAACTTATTCCTTTTAATTGATTCAGTTCCATTTTTTTAAATCATTAACAAGTTAAAGAAGCTATCAAAAGTGACGATGTCCGAATTTTTTTAGCAGCCTCTTTATATAACTAAAACATTGCTGCGCCTATTTTTTCCCATTATATCTTTTTGAATATCAACTTTAAATATAAGTATATTAATTTAAAATAAACCAAACACTGCACACATATTTCAGAAGATTATATTCTTATTAAAAACATTTAATTGTTTATTCGGGATGAGTATTATATTCAGAATTATTAGCATTTATTCAAAAACGTAACAACTCCCAGTTTTAGAGATTTGATTACTGTAAAAAATAATGGCTTTTCACCATTTAAACTTTGTTTATGAGGGCCGAGTTTGTGATAGTAATTTTTTTATTTGTTTAATTAATATGATCCCTTTTTTCTCCGAGTTTTTATTATATAAAATAGTGTACATGAGTATTATTTTTGTTAGCGGTTATGTTTCCGAATATAATTGCTGGTTATTATTTATTGGATTCTACCGATATTGTAGTGTACTATTATTCAACCCTTCTACCAAGCCAAAGCATACATAAGATACAAATAAGCTAGTCATTGAATGCAATTAGTTCGTGTATTGCGCGTATATATTACTGAACATCATGCTTATTTATAAATGTATACTAACGTTTATTTTAATTTGGTCTTTGTTAAAACACCAATAACAATTTTCTGTTTTCTTCTATTATTTACTTTGTAAGTAAATTTGATTTAATCGCTATTTCTTCCAGATAACATTGATATGTTATTTATTGGTTTTCCAATATTTATAATGTAATATTATTCTGTATAAATTAGTCTAATTACGGAAATTTTAGCCAGGTGCTTTACTCTTGTCATATCTTAAATAATCTTCTCTTTATAAAATTCAATTAAACTTTTAGTCAATTAAAGAGCGGTGATCAGTATTAAATTTCGTTGTTTTTTAAATTTCGATATTTCCTCAAAACACCTTTTTGTAAAAAAATATTGATTCGAACGCTTTATTTGATATACTAATTTAATTCTTAATATGATCACAATTAATCAGAAATAATATATTTTTTTTAAATATTAAATTTGTTATTCAAAACCGGTTAAGACATCATAAGATTGCAATTACTTATATACATATACATGCTTTATTAACGAATCGCATTCTCAAATATATTTGTTCAAAAATAATTAACCAAAATAAATATATAAATAATATTATGACATTATGACATTATGAGCAGCACGACATGACTACTTAATTCTTACACTGGTTATCTTAGCTGACACAAGTTAATTTATTGTGTGTAATAAAATGAACTAACATCTTTGCTTCAGAAGGTCAGACGTCCTGTTACCAGACACTGTGTAATTGTAGCAAAATAAAATCATGTTAATCCATAAGATAACATAACATTTGCTCATCTATCTATATGCTGTCTCTCTGCGTAACGGTATATGAAAGATTGACATATACTCCTATTTTCTTCTATGTTATACATGTAGGTCATAATATATGTAGAATATTCACATTAATTTACATATCTATATTAAATAGTTAATATACAATAGACACGCCTATTAAAATGGAATAATTCATGTCTGAGCAATAGTAGTAAATAATCAATAGTATTAACAATATATAGACAATAATAGTAGTAATCAATATTGATTGTTGCGTGAATTTTTTTCAAGCAGTATTAATCGTTTATAGTTGTACACGACTTACTGAATAACAAAATTATTAATTAAATGACAAAGCAGCATATACTGTTTACTGATATCGTGATCATATAGACGTTATAATCCTTAATCTATAAAGAATATTTTTTAACGTTATAGGAAAAAATATAGGAACTATTTTCTCCTAATTTGGCAACAAAATTAGTTGAAATGTATTTGCAACAAATACCAATTTTTGAAAAATCATTTTTCGACAATTGTATCTCAGGAATAAATGGGGGATTTCTTTTATTAGGGTCCTGGATGTCTGAATGGATAATCTATTCCAATAATCTAATAAATATTTCTACTCTTGTAGTTAATATAAACTAAACGTTTGTCGAAAAGAATGTACTTTATGATTTATTAAAATTATTTAATTTAGAAACACTATTGATTGCTAAATGTAATTTTTTTTTGTAATCTCGATGGTTAGATTGTCATTCACGGCGTGCCTGGTTTAATTAAATGAAAATACTAACCCTTCGTATAGTCAAATAGGGGGGAATAGCATACTTTAACGTAACTTAAAAACAGTAAAAACGGCTGATATGTTTTATGGAATAAGTAGCAAACATTATATTGCATTCATTTAATATTAAATTCATTGATGTTTTTTACTATTGACAAAATTGATATTAAAAGGTCAATATATAAAATATATGGTTTAACCCCAAAAAAGTTCCTACAAAAGGTTTTTTAACGGTTTTTGGTAGTATTTATGATCAAGAATAACATATTAAAAATCCAGGAGAATCAGAGCACTGGAAAGTTGTTATTTTCAAAATGGCGTCCAAGATGGCCGCCAAAACAGTAAAATGACTATAACTCCCTTAATATTCATGCTAGAGCCCTAATTCTGG
>JAUZND010031425.1:0-22867 GCA_034780555.1 Coelogynopora nodosa
ATATTTCTAGTGAAAACTATAGGGACAGAATAAAGAAAAATGAAGCCCTGAAAACAATTGCATCCCGATTTTCTACTGATATAAATGAAATTAGTAGAAAACTACACAATTTAAGAAGTCAGTATTCTCAGGAATTAAAAAGATTGACAAAGTCTTTCAAAGCTTTTCGAAGGTGTGTATCTTTTTTTGAAATGGCATCACCGATTAGGTTTAAGATGACATATAAATCAAATGCGTCCATCCGAAGAAAATTCCTAAACTGCATTGGATCCTCAATTAACAATTCTTGAAGCAAAGAATTATAGGCTCCAAGACTAGCCCTCTTTTTTACCCAATCTCGTACCCAACATGAACGCTTTCTTTTCTCTTTTTTGTTATACAGTATAAAATAGGCCGCTGCCACACGTTTCCGATCCATTGCTACCAAAATTATACTTTGTTACAATGCACACGGTGTAGACTAATATATATATAGGGATACCGTACAGGGATCATGCGGCATAGTTTAGATGACGTTTGATGACGCATAAAAACTCACTGCTATAAACTCACATAGTGTAATATGCTGTGCAAGAACTATCAGCAAGTTCTCGCAAAATTGTCGCAAGTTTTTTTGCAACATATAATGTATGTAACTATAGTAATGACCTAATTATCTTAACTGTCGGATAACTTGCAGAATCGTAAACTTGCTCATAGTGTAATAGGTCTTGCAAGTTCATGCAAGATGAGTTTTATAACTTGCGACAGAAAAGTGTCACAGTGTACACGCAGCTTAAGGGAGAACCAAAATTATATTTTCCGCGCGGCGCTTCTTTAAGTTTCGTCGCGTCGCGTCACATTTCGCTTTGTGGGCATAGGCATTTAGTCTTCTCATGGTATATTTTGGTCCTCATCATATGTATATACATAAGATAAATTTGGATAATTAATTAAATAATTTGTTTTTATTTAAGTAATTAAAATATACAACAAAGTTTGTGATATGAATTTAAGCCGGAAGAAATATGTTATTGTAATTTCATCTGATTTGAACATTGACAAAAATATTGTAAGTCAAGTTGTTGATATTAACAAATAGTTTTATACAGAGCATGTATGGAGCTTAGTATGGAGCTTTGTATGGAGCTTTGTATGGAGCTTTGTATGGAGCTTTGTACAGAGCATGTATGGAGCTTTGTACGGAGCTTTGTACGGAGCTTTGTACGGAGCTTTGTACGGAATATATATGGAGCTTTGTATGGAGGTTGTATGTCATGTTTCAAACTGTTTGTCACGTTCGCAGCATGCGTCACAATTTTGGACATCACAAGAGTAAAGATATAAAATTAGTTTAGAGAGAGAGAGCGATTGCAAGTATGCGGTTGTGGAGTATGGAAACCTAATACAGTCGTATCCAAAAATTAACATTATATATACTTGTTGTTCTAAGTATTGATTTCTATGTAAATGACGAAAGCAAATAAGATATTATATTCCAGGGATTTACGCAATTATAGTAAATAACCTAACAACTAGATGAATGGTGATTAAAAAATATTGGTGTAATTTTTTTACTCTTATATAGGAATTTACACAAAATTATGAAACACTGAGTAATAAAAAAAGTATCAACATACATTTTGTTAAGGTTTCATTTCATAGGTAAGTAATTCTTTTATAATATAATTATCTATTTATATAAGATTCATGTGTTTACTTATTCAATTTTTTACTTTATAAAAAATATATGGTTTTACAAATAACATTTTTAATGAAACACAATTATCAATACTTAATGGATATGATTTCAACTGTAAATTGTTTATTTTTAAACACAAATATATAGAAAAATATAATTACAAATTTGATTTCTTTCAATATTTAGTAATATTTTCTTTTTGAAAATGCAACACATTTGATTTATTTAGGTAAACGTGTTAATTGGTTAACTAGGTATATAGTAATATTTTTAATCTATTGTCTATTCACACTGAGCTCATCTTGATTGTGAGCTAACATGACATCCATGTGTCAACATTATGATGATTGACATTCAATGTCCACATGAGTGATGTATATCAAGCTGGCTATACAGATTTACTGCTGCAGCTTTAATAAGGTTTCATTTATGAGAGCGTGTTTCACCCCTGAATGAACCTAGGATGATTTTATCATGTGTTTCTCTGACAAATATGCCATCGCCAGTTTATTTAAGCGATTATTTCTATAAATGCTCATTATGAGGCAAAATGTATATATTAAGTTCAGCATTGATTTTCCAAATGAATCAAAACATTTAAACGTAATGTTTTACTCAGATACAGTTTTTTATTCTGTTTAAAATTATTATTTCTAAGATGTGTATTTTGCGTTAAATAACTTTTAGATTATAAATATTCAATATTAATCAATTGTGTTACCCATCATCTATCTACAGGTAAATTTATTATTGGCATGTTTATAAAATGTTATTAATAATTTTTACATAGTTTTCCAAGCCACAAAATAATATAAAAATATGCGAAAACTACGTTATAAATATTGTCTTGGAGCCAGTATGTACATAGTTTATGAAATACAAAACAATAACATAGAAATAAAAATATAAATAAAAATATAAATATAAATGCATGTATTGTTACTATATACACGTGACTGTAAAACAACTATATTGGACAAACGTATGCAAACTAGTATCTTATGACTTCTGACCAACTTATAGTCCTATAATGAATGCATGCATTGTCACATTTTTTTTGAATGACAGGTTAAGATAAATACAACATGTTACATGTTATTACAGAATATGTATATGAATATATTATAATATTTATGTGATACCTATTCTTCGACAATTATTAACATTTGTTTTAGAGATATTATTAAAACTTTGCGAGATAAACATTTATATTTAAAAAAAACAAAACAGAATTATTCTAAATTGCACCATGAATTAATTAATTCAAAATATATTTTTTAATTTCAATGTTAATCATGAATTCTCCTTCAATATCCACGCTCACGATATCATACCAATTCCTTCAACATCCACGCTCACGAATTAAATATATATTTTTTTGATATTAGACGATGGTGCTTATTTTCCTCAGAATTTATACTAAGTATAACTTTCAATCCGTTAAATGCCTGTGAATACTTAGAAACACTTATCGAAGTTTTCTAAACGATTTCTGGGTGGTTTATTAAGTTACTGCTTTAATAATTTGGCTGACATGTAAAACTAAAATTCAAATGTAAGATTTACAGTCATGTATTTTTATTTTATTCATCAATTAGTTAGCCAGAGAAAACCGATTGCACGTTTTTCACAGCCACGGCAAAAACACCTTTCAAGTGTGACAATAGTAACCGTTTATATTCGGATATGCAGGGCTCATTTAGATATTTCTGAAAATAATTTTAAATTGTTACACTAATACAAATTACCAAAAATGAGTAAAATAGTTTTATTTAAAAACATTTAAAGTATACTTGTCAAGGTTTCACAAGGTTTACATATATCGATGTTTCACACATATTTCCCTAAAATTATTACTTAAAGTGATTATATACTGACAGTTCCAATGTTTTCGAATGTCGCATGCGTATTTTGAACTCCATATCTAACGAATTGTAGGTATCAGATTTAAAAATCAGTTTTATTATAATGCATGAACAACTAAATTAATATACCCATATTTGGCAACTTATTTTTAAACATAATGAATTTTTAAACTTACAAATATATTACGACCGTTATTATTATAACTTTCCTTCGATTAATATTACTGTTGATGATAGTCGAATTATGTTGACTCGATGGTTCTTAATTTTAAAAGTACCATTTGAGTTATATATAATATAGCTGGATAATTCAATTAATCATACTGCTAAATACCAATAACCAGAATGGACTTTTGGGTGATCATTTTGCCATAACATTTATTATAAAGTATACTACTGATCCCTGACATGTTGACCTTGTGAACTTTAAGAGAATGATGCGTTTGCATTCTACCATCAGAATGCAATGTAGCAGACTCGATGAAAAATATTTACCGAATAAATTTAAGTTTAAGAGGCCTCTGTTGTTTTGTCAAGCATCACCTGTTTGTTTGGCCGTCCCATATGCCAGACTTTTACATAAACGATTTAAATTTTTGAGCAAAAGGTTAACCAATATATAATATTGGATAACTAATCAATAATGGATAAACGACCAAGGATAACCAATCAATAAAATTCTATGAATTCTACGAATTGTTAAATGGTTATTCAGCAACTCATTAGCATCGAGGAGGATTTATATGAAGAAGAAAATAAAAAAACTTATTTTCTAAGATGGAATAGAATTACATCATTCCAGGTTCATTCTGTTGATAGATATAGTGTGCCAACTTTTACAGTTGATAATTAGCCTCTAATTTTAGAGTAATATTTTATGCCGTTATATTTTAGCTTAAAATGGATAGTCCCTAATGAACAAATTTGGACGCTTTTCTATTAAATATTTTAGGCTTAAGTTTTATAGTCATTTTAGGGACTTATTTATAATCAATCTTACTGATTTTCTAGTTTATTTTTAGACTTTACTTACTTTATATTAATTATTATTATTTTAGAACTAATTTTCCACTTTAAATATGTGATAATGAAGAACAAAAATATATTTAATTTCAGGATTAGCTACTACCAAGCCAAAATTACTCTTTCTTACGAAACTTATAAAATAATTGCAGAACAAAATTGCGAATTTGTTTCAACATATTTTTACTCGCTTAAACCGAATCTCCTTAGATTCTCGAATTGTCTCTTTATTCTCTCTTTTTCTCTTCTTAAATGTCATCACACCTAAACAATGTCTCTCCATACCGTGGGTGTCTATCAATGCGTCCATGCAGGTGTACTGGGTTGGTCCCTGCTTGGGCGGGGTTATCGCGGGTCTCCTCTATGAGCACGTCTTCTCGGCCAACTCGTCTCTCTCGCGGGCCCGAGCCTTCCTTCTCTCCAGCCGCTACGACGGCGCCGACTATGAGGCGGTTCAGAATCGGGACCATACGATTGAGGAGTGTCCCGAACTCGATCCACAACAGTCGGAGAAGCTTGTTGCGGATTCGTGAATCGAGTCAAGGAACATCGGCAGTATGATTTGATCAGGAACTGCTCTACATTATTAACAAGACTAAAAACGTGGATATTTATTAAGGTTTATATAAGGAATATTTTATTAATATTTTCTATATTATTAATACTCAATTGATAAGGCCATATTATTTCAATCAAACTGGTCATAATTATTTTAGGGAGCAAAATTCAGCTAACGCTGATCACTGCGTCAACAGTAAAATATAAATAAAATATAAGAGAATGATTGCTTGTTTGTGTATTTCAAAAATGTAAAATTGATTCCAGTAAAATTGTAAATTGTTAATAAAATGATATATTATTTAATAGATGTCTAATACCCACATTTAAAACACATTAAGAAAGATTGTTGCTTATCTCCACCATCAATTATTAAATGACACGTTAAATCCTTATATTAGATCGCAGTATGTTTCAATTGAAACTTCCTTACGCAACTAAATAAAATACAGGAAATTAATATAAATAATTAATTTTATTTAAGTATTAAACATATTATCTAAGTACACACATTTATGTTTTTGCTAAATTAAAACTTAAATTTAAGTTTTGTGAAGTAAGATGATTTATGTCATTGAAATAAACAATTGAAGTGAACTGAATTTAATAAAATACCTATAAATATATAATTATGCACCCATTTTTCTCTACATATGTATATCTCGATACTTAATTATTTTCTGTTCGTCTTATCTATAATTTTTTTAAATCTTATAATCGACGTATCTTAATTATTTGTCATTATATCTGAACATTATGTTTAATGCATAATTGACCATAATATTATTATTATATGTATGCTGTGCATGGCATGTTTCCTTCTTTGTATAGGCTACTAGTTTTCTATTAAATAATTGCTAATGTTTACTTTATATCTTTCAATTTTAATAATTTACTTTTTAGATTTCAATATATTTAACTGTAACTTAATTGTGATTATCTCTATGTTACAACCTACATCACATATTTATAGATTGCTTATGTATAAGTTGTGCAAATATATGTTTATTTATGTACCCAATACACCTAATTGTTTATCAAATTGCAACAAAATGTTAGTATTCAAATATTTCAATCATTACAGACACAATGGAAAACTTACTTTTTATATTTTTTATTAATATTTTAATTTAAAAATATATCTTTCATGTTTAATATAAATTTTATTAGCAGTACGTATTTTTTTCTAATTGTTTTTTAAATAAACCAAATTATAATAATAGGAAACATATTATTGCGCTAATATTTAAAACTATTAAATTTAATTAATTATTTACAATTAATAATATTTATTATATTATCGTTTGTTTTATTTAAAGAATATTTATCTGAATAATTTAGCCACAGGGCAATGTACAAAGGGACTTGGGAGAGTATAGGCTACTACCAGTTCAATAATGTGGGTGTTTATTTAAATTTAGTAAATGTCATTTTTAATTACTGTAGGCTATATGGATGCCAATTTATTTAAATTTTATTATTTCTGATTTATCACTTTTCTTTCTGTCTGGTGAGGTAATGTTGCCAGATGGTTCCAATCAATTCTATTAACTATACATTGGATATAATTAAATATACAATATATGTGTAATTAATTTATTCAAATTAATATATTACAATGAAAAATTATTGTCAATTCTTATTACTTGTTTCAAATATTCTGAAATTGAAAAGAAAACATTAATATAAAACCAGTGCAATTAAATTTAAAAAACAAGGTTAATTTAAACTTATTGAAAGTGTATAACATTTATATTATTGAATTATATGATTGGTATGTTTACTGTATTAGAGAACTTAACTTTACAATCACAACTATTACCAGTAATTTTTGTTTATTCCCAATTATTTTACTAAATTAAATCTATTTATTTCTACATTAAAATAATCCCACAATTCAATGTGGGTTTCAAATGTACTATGGCTTGGAGCAGTCGACACCCAAAGACTATACTCTGAAAGTATGCATGTTATTGATGAGATGACGTGTCTACAATCTACAATCTAAAATTATTACGGAAGTTATTTGGGCTTTAATAGATATCAGTGACTTTGAACGAATATTATCTTCTGAATTTCTAAATATTCTGGATTGTAGGCCTATTATGCCTGCATATTTCAAAGGCTATAAACGTGTTGTTAAATAGTAAATTAGATATGTATTAGTTTTAGGTGCCTGAAAACATTATCTAGATTTTTAAAGTAAGTCTATATCATTGCCTTAGTGCAATTATACTAGAAAAACGATATCATGTAGATGGACTTTCTGTATGACTGGCCAAGTGCGCAAATAGTTCAATATATTACATTGTAAGTTGGAATACTATTTATCTATCCCAAAATATCCAAATTTTATATATTTAATAAAATTTTATTATAAAATTATCAGAGAACAAAATATCTTGATGGTCTGTAAGTTGTCCTACTGCCGGGTCAGAAGGTTTCAGAATATTTATTAAAAAATTATATATAACGTTTAAATGAGACACTTTAATGAGAAAATATAAGTAAAGAAATATAGAAGACAAAAACTGAACAAAACGTTATGTATTGACACATTTTTGTTTAAAACTTTATCAAGCCACAAATATAGGCTACTCATGAGGTACAATACAGTGTGCAGCACAATACAATACTACAATTGTAAGTAGCACAAAAAGGGGGGAAAGGGGGGGGAGATCGGAATGGCCAATGAGGGGTGTACAAATAGAGAGAGATGGATAAATCAATAGAAATCAAAATCAAAGAGAAAACACAGGGAACTCTAATGTATGTTTATAACATAAAAACTACACGTTGTAAATATTTTCTTCTGTATTATATCACTCTTATGGAAAATTTGTTTTATTTATGGTATAAATAAATATAATATCAAAGCCATGGTCTCGTTTGAACATATACAAACCATATGGTCTCAATGATATGGTCTTATTTGGACGTATATGTAGACCATCTGGTCTTAATACTTATGGTCTGGTTTGGAAGTATATACAGACCATATGGTAATATAGTCTCAATGCAATATGATTTCAATATTATTTTTTTATCCAGACATATCCAGACCAAATGGTCTCAAATTTTAAGAAAACTGATAATTCGTTTAATATTTTTGTATTTTTCAAGCTTTGTCAAATAGATTATTATAGTAAAAAATTATTGAATAATTGATTATCAAATCAGTTTTTATTAGATTGTTGACGATAGTAATATTTAAAAGGATATGTTAAATTCAATAATAAATATTAATTTTAATAATAATTAATATTTTTATTAAATATATGTTATAAATTAAAGTAAATCAAAGTAAATGACCATACACACATTCGTAAACTATGACTCTAAAAATAAACTTTTATTTAAAAATAAAGTTCTATTCATACTCAGGTAAAATATTATAATTAGTTAAAATCTAAAACTAAAAGGAAACATAAAACATAGATAGAATACGCCATAAAATTATACAAAGTTTCAGTTACATAAGTTTGATTCGTTTATAATAAAGTAACATTATACAAAGTTTAAACTTCAACACAAATGACCACATTATTTGTCAAGATGGCAAAATATGATGTAATAGTTTAATTGACACCGCAGATGTATGAATATTGGGACCGTTGACCCCTACATCGGTCCAGTTAGTGCTGGAGAACTTGATGTAGACAGCCTTAAATTGACAAAATAATAAAATAATTGCTAAATGTTACTACACAGGCCTGAATTAGTTTACGATCTGAGTTATTATAAAATTATGTTATTATTAACTTGAACACAGTTGAGAGTTGATGTCTTTATACAAATTCTTTACTTTTTGTATTAATAATATGTTTTAATCAAATTAATTTAACTTCTTGTGTGATCAAAGATAATGAACTGTATACAATGATATGTTGAACTAATAATATGCTACAGGTTATTATTACGATGTAAATGCTCTGTTCATATTGAAAAGTTGTAAATTCAGTATTATATTTTTATGTTCATTTTGAATTTAATAATTGTGTGTACTTAAATCAGTTTAATCTATTTGTATCTATTAACAAAATTGCATTATGTATATTACTGGATATAAAATTTATGAGTTGTGGGCTTATGTTAAAATGTAATATGACATGAATTGTTTACTAATGTTAAACATAGTAGTTTTACTTATATACATAGTTGCATATTACATTTTGTAGTCTGTGATATTAAAAATAAAGTTATGTGGTAAATATATTTTATGACACAATAAGTAGATATAAAATATATTTTACTCCATGCGTACATATTATACTGATTAAAACATTTACAATTGCATTAAGCTATTAAATAAGTAATTAATATATATTGACCAGTTTAGTACTTAACTGAGAAAACGGCAATGCGAATATTGACTTTGCAGGCTGTATATGTATGTAGTTGACAATTTTTATGAATTTTCAAAAAATTCTTTACAATTTTCATGTTAGGCCCTTGCTACGCAACCGTGTAATATAGTTCCCAACCCACCTTTGTCCGAGTTGATGGACAACCCGTTGGCGGTGCTAACGTTTGCACGACTGGGCCTGGCCCGGGCGTGACGTGCCTCCCTTGGCCTTATTGGCAGAGGACCCCGTGGCGGTGGCCTCGTATCTGCGGGGGCTTCGGCTCCCTTGACGAGGATCCTGCCTGACAACAACAACAACAACAACATCAAGACATGGACAACACCTATGAGATTTTTCTTTTTTAGGACAACTGCAGTGCTCATCCCAATGTCCAGGGCCTTCGTTCCGTTACACTGCAACACCTTCCCGCCAACACCAGCGCAAAAACCCAACCGTGGGACGCCGTCATCATCAAGAATCTTAAGCACTATTACTGGAAGAATTTGATGCGCCTCATGCTTATATCGTACGACTCCTGTAGGAACATAAATGAGTTTTATTTCACTATGCTGAACGCCTTGACCGTGTCGAAGGAGGACTGGAATGATGTGACGGCTAAAACTATGTGTAACTGTTTCCGTCACAGTTATTTTTTTGTTCTGGTTGTTAGCAACCACTGAGGTGACAACAGGATTGTGGGGCAGACTAAACAACAGGTCTCTGAGCAGTTATTACGCCTCAAAGACATAAGCATGATTGACACAGACGTCAGCATCGAAGACGTGCTTAATGACGATGCCGAATTGGTCAGTTTGCAGCTCCCGCTGTATACCATCCCTGCCGTCGAGGATAAAGAGGTCAAAAATGAAGAATACGATTGCAGTAATTCATAATATTTAATACTAAATAAAAATTAATATATATATCTCTGAGACTTATAGATGCCACACCTCACTTAGTCCATGCGTAGTATAGAAAGGGTCGATTTAGGAACACCACATGACCTTTGACCCCCTTTGTTTTATACCACCCATAATTCTACCCCCTTTCTACCTCCCGCTCTCGTCTATAGTTTCCAAGTCGCTATAATATGTTATCTTTTCTAATGTCAAAACTATTCATTAACGCTGTTGATGTTACACAAAATATAGGTGATCTTGGTGCTTTGGTGTTCAGGCGGTATCACGGCATAGGAGCCGAAGCCTCTGTTGATACCAGTCCACTGCCACAAGGTCCTCCACCAATACGGCGAAGGGAGGCCTCCCCATCCGAAACACTCTCAGCCAAAGGCCAATGTGCGCCGGACACTCCTGAAGTCAATGCTCCAGTGTCTCCTACACTTTCTCATCGAAATGAGGACACGTAAGAGGCACCCCGCGTCCAATCGGACTAGGTACGCTGCCAACACACGGCAAAGCCTACTCCGGAGCTGCGCTATCATCGTCTCAGTGTTCCGCAGTAAGCCCGCCGGTCGTGGCATGACGGTGAACACGAGGCGAAATGCGCCTTCATGAGTAGGCCTGGGGTCAACGACTGGCCTTCTAATAAGGGACCTGGCCGTCCGAAAGACACGGTTGGGGCAGGGTCTTGCGACCCATCATCGTTCCGCTGGTAGATGGCAGCCTTCCGGCCTCCCTGTCAACAGCTTCATTACCATGAATACCGCAGTTACTAGGATCCAATGGAAGACCACCATGCCATCTACCCGCATTAAAGAAGATCTTATAGAACCCATATCGTGGTTACAGAAAGACGTCCCGCTGTTTAAAGTAGCCGAGGCAGAGTTACTATCGAAGAAGATCAAATAACGACCGCCCCGCCCTTCAGTCCCAAGCCACCTCACCGCTCACCTATGGACGAAGTAAACTACGCACCCCTCGTAACAACCGCAGCACTATCCACGCGCCTTACATCACTCTCAGCCGATCCATCCCTATAAACTGTAAAGTCAGACTATCCAAAGGGAACGAAAAGTACAAACGGACAGCTTCAGAATCACTACAACAGATAGTTAATCATCCGATCGTACATCATGCCCAAGAAAACAAGGTTAGGATTAAAACTTAGACTATGGTCCTCAACTTCGACCTTTAGAATCCACCTACTGTAATGGGTGTCAGGGCTAAAGAAACTTACTTTGCACTTATTCAGATTGAGGGTCAGCTTTTTCTCCCGACTTCATCTCAAGATTTCCACACTCCAATCTCAAGCTGAGTGGCCGCGACTTCCTTCCAGTTGTCGGAAGACAAAACCGCCGAATCATCAGCATAGCGGCTTAAGCTCAGTGGCTGTGGAATGCTTGCGCGAAATCCTAAAGTAGCGAAGAGAAACAACAAGGGTGAAGGAACGGAACCCTGCGGAAGTCTCTCACGAAACAACCGGGTTCCACTCTCGTTTTCATTGAGACGCACTTTAGCCAGCCTTTTGGTGAGGAAGCCCCTAATCCATTTCACAAGGGAAAAGGAATTAACGAGCACAACAAGGTGCCTAGTAGGTACATCCGCCAAACCGTGTTATAGGTCTTCGAGAAGTCCAGTAGTGCAAAACACTCCGCTTAGCCGGCCGGCTTTGAAAACCATCGCTGACGGACTAGGAGATCCTAATAACATGGTCTTCAGTACACCGAAATCTACGGAACCCGGCCACGTGCCAAGCAAAACCCCTTCTCGCCGAGACAGGTTGAAGCATTCCAGAACAAAGTTCCGGGCAAACCCAATCTGCCTCTTTGAGAAAGCGAAAACCATGTAGTAGACCATCGACATTATTAGAACAATTTAGATTTAATCGAAATTTTATCGGAATTAATCAGAATTAATAAAAACCATTTAGAACGAATCAGACAGTGTAAGGGATCATCTAAAATTAAAACAACTATTTTATTTATGAGAATAATAAATTATTTATGAGAATAATAAATTATTTATGATAATAATAAATTATTTATGAGAATAATAAATTATTTATGAAAATAATAAATTTTTCATGAGAATTATAATTTATGAGAATAATAAATTATTTATGAAAATAATAAATTATTTATAAAAATAATAAATTATTTATGAAAACAATAAATTATTTATGAGAATAATAAATTATGTATGATAATAATAAATAATTTATGAGAATATTTAATTATTTATGAGAATATTGAATTTTTTATGAGAATATTGAATTACTTATGAGAATATTGAATTCTTTATGAGAATGATAAATTATTTAAGCAAAACGACATTTTAACATTTAAAATATTATTCAAATTGTACATTTTGTATAACCAACTAGTATCCATAAAAGAACATTCTAAACATCAAAAATATGAAAAATGTGCTTAACATGTACGAAAATATATCGTTTATTGTAAATGAATAATGTTTTAGACCATCGAAATTATTAGAAAACACATGCACAATGATTACATTTCATGACAAAAATTGGTTAAAATTCACTTATATGTTCAATCGGAATTAATTAAAACAATATAGAAGGAAACAGACAGCGTAAGAGACCATCAAAAATTTAAAAAATACTATTTTATTTATGAAAATAATGAAAAAATTGTGCAGAACAACATATTAAAATATAACATTCTCAATATTATTTAGATTGTACATTTTGTATATACAAGTATCATAAAAGTACATTCTAAACATAAAAAAAGTTAAAGTGTGTCTAGCATGTAAGAAAATATAACATATATTGTAAAATAAGGAAGTGGAGGACCATTGATTAAATTTCATCATAATTTGTGACAACCAAACTTCGTATGGTAACTCATCAACATAAGACAAAACCTTTATACTTCTTAAATTTTGAATTTTGTAAGTAGTAGTATAACATTTTCAAATTTTAATTTTGATTTTTACCATTGCGATGTATTATGGCCATATATTGTAGGATCAGGATGATTTCAATAATAATTCTGACTACGTCTAGTTCACTCAGCTTGATTTTGCTACTTACGGATTGATCAGAGGTAGTTTAATGATAGTAATCGATTATTCAAAATACAAGTATTTTTTTCTTTTCCTGGTTATATATTGTCCGATTAGGTTGATTTCCGACTAAATGGACCCAAATATTTTTCAAATTAGAAACAGACAGTGTAATAGATCATCTAAAATTTAAAAACTATTTTATTTGTGAGAATAATAAATTATTTGTGCAAAACGACATATTAAAATATAACATTTCAAATATTGTTCAAATTTAACTTTTTGTATAACCAAATAGTATCACAAAAGGTCATTCTAAAACATAAGATACTATATGTCTAGCATTTAAGAAAATATAACATATACTGTAAATTAATGAAGTGGTGGACCATCAAAATTATTTGCAAACACGCACAAAATGATTAAATTTCATAATCATTTGGTAAAAATTGAATTATATGACCAATCGGAATCAATTAAGACAATATAGAACGAAACAGGTACTGCTGAAACCATCTATAGAGTAGATAAATAATAAACAGATAAGATTATTAAAAAATATACACTATATAAATACAACCAACTAGATATTGATAAACATAACTTACATTATGTTAAAGTTTTAATAATGAAGAATAATTGTCCTATGTGCAAAAAGGCTACTGTTCGAATTCCTGCACACTGAAATGTCCATTTGAACTAATTCTGCACAGATATCGACGAAACAAAATTACCAAAGTTGCCATATTGCATGGATATCAATTAACACAAGATGTTGAAGAAGAAATCAAATTCAAATCAATCAGTGACAGACGCAGAATCAATACGGTCCGACGAGGAGGAAACATTAATAAAATCGATGGAGGATATGGTGGAGGACGAGGAGGAAGAGAAATAGTCGACGCTTCTGACTACAATTCAGAAAAAATATACTGAAGAAATTGACCCAGAAAGGTTTGAAACACAAAGTACAAGACAAAATAATGTATTATATTGAATTATTGAATTATATGAAAAATGAGGTTGAAAAAAATTGTATAAACAATTGTTGGTATATTTTTCACAACAGAGTGTGTGTGCATTGGACTCAATCAATATCTCACTTAGTGATGTTGGTTATGATTATGATGATATTGACCCATTTAATAATAAAATGCTTCCATTATATTAAAGTACATTTTCATCTCTAACTATATATAATGAAGTACTACTGTGTAACTTACTTATATATCACTATTTTCTCCATCCTACTTATATGTTCACTTTAATAAAAAATTGGATTAATAAATATTGTTTTTTATTGATTTGAAAAAAATATTTGTGTCCATTTAGTCGGAATTATCATCGAAATCAACTTAATCAGAAAATAAATAACCATAATGCATCATATTGGGAGGGAACATCAATACTTTTGATCAATCTATAAGTAGCAAAATCAATCTGCATAAACTATACTTAGTTATAATTCTAATTAAAATCATTTTGATCGTACAATATATTGTATGGCCATAATACATCGCAATGGTAAAAATCAATATGAAAATTTGAAAACGTTATACTACTTACAAAAACAAAATTTAAGTAATATAAGGGATTTATCTTATGTTGATGAGTCATCATACCAAGTTTGGTTGTCATAAATTGTATCAAAAGTTATACTAGTCTAAATACAAAAGTTACTATAATTAAATTATAATTTTTTTTTTTTTTTCAACTCTGTCAAATTTCAACCGATTTTTAAAAAATTGGGACTGACTCATAGCTATTACATAGGTATATCTATTTAATTAAATTTTACTATATAAAAAAATAAAATTGATTTAATCAGCTGTAAATCACTAAAATGTTTATAACTCTGTCACATTTCAACCGATTTGTAAGAGTTGAAAGTGGAATAAATTTTATTTGCAATAACTTTTCTATTTATACAATTTCTGACTTAAAAAAATATATATAATGGGGGGTAGAAAAAAGGGGAGTCAAAGGTCCAGAATAAACCCTTCCTATACTATTTCCTATACTACTTCCTAAAAGAAATAAACTTTATCCTGTGACATTCATTATTTGTCCGTTTAAAAGCAGACAAATATTATTTTAAGTTAATAGACGTCAAAAATGTTATGTCTAAAACTTGAACATGTTTTTCGCTGTTGTAAAATGTTTTGTAAGATGATGTTTTATTTTATTTATTTGTGGTTTTTATTTTATATTAAACGCTTTAATTCTATTAATTTTATTGATATTAACCCCTTTATGAAACTATCCACGTTAGCAAATAAGTTCCTAAATAATTTAAAAGCGGAATCATTTTATCTTTTGATCTAATGTTTATTCACATGTATAATTATTAAAAAACCTGATTTTGTGATTTTGAAAATTGTGATTTTGGCTTAAGAAGATTGAGACTCCGAACCTTTGCTAATAGAGTGGATGTACACACTTTCCGTATTACTTTTTTTGTACATAAAACACAATGTATTTGCTTTTTTCTCTCTGTTAGATCGAGTACGTCGTTTCTATTTTTGTATCGTTATCGTGATACAAGCATACACATAGTTATAAGACTACCATAATTTATTATAAACATAATATAAACTTGAAGTAATATAGTTTAATAATAATTTAATCATAAAATATTATTTACAATGTTATATTATAAAGTAGGCAAAAAGTTATAAAAAATCCTCTTGTTTTGCTGAAACATTTCTGTTTCTAAGCTGTTTGTTTTCGAAAAACTTATTATATTATACAAAAAAGCAGTTATTAAACAAAAATTAATGTTAAAAAGTAATTAAACATAAAATTATGTTCATAATAAGGTGTGCGTCAGTATAAAGTGTACAATTTTTCATTTAATAATATCCGCGATGATCAATTCATACTTTCTTAATTTACTATTTATTATTAACTTTTAATGGATTTCGTTTAAAAAACATATATATTTACTAATCGAATAGCCCCAAAAAATGTTGAATGCGACCCAAAATGTCGAAAGCCATTCGATTGGGCCCCTCGACAAAATTGGGCCCATTTGATACTTTTCGACTAATATATATATAAAATGGAGCGCATGCGACATTTTGGGTCGCATTCGATATTTATGTTGATTACCATCCGGTATGTAAAAATATATATGTGTTTCTGTATATAATACAATATATATATATATATGATAGAAATCATAAACGGGGTAATTAAAAAATGTGAAGGTAGAAAACAATATTAAACTAACCTTTAATATGTTATATATATAATTATAAATATTTTGACTGTTGAATAAATAATTAAATGAATAATAATTTTTTTATATAAATTTTTTAAATAATCCCAAATCATTAATTATATATGTATTGTATAATAATTAATACAATAATTTTTGTACATTATTTAATTTAAATTGTATTAAATCAATTGTAAATACTTTTTTTATATATTTAATAGAAATTATATAAAAGAAGTTCCACCAGAGAATTATGGAATTTTGTTCATAAAACATTTTATTTAACAAGTGTAATATACAGATATGTTAATAATTGAATTTTGTGAAACAACAAATTTTTTAAATGCTGCAAATTAAAATCTAATATGTATATAATATATTAATAATATAATATATAATAATAGTTATATTGGCATTATATAAATTAAATAAATTGTAACACTATATTGGCGTTAATAACTAAATTATATAATTCTAATAAAACCTTGAAGGTAAACAAATGTTGTGTGAATCATAAATAAATGAACACTTATACATATTATTGTGTCAGATTATCCCCCGTATTCTGAAGAACTTGGACATGGTATTTTTTAGGCATATTTTTCATTTCGGAATCACCTTCCACATAGATAGTCGTATCCTCAAAATCGACATCAGGATCGAAATCTGGATCGACGATCCAAGCTTTGAAGCGCGCCAACGATGCATTAGAGGCAAACAGAAGATCATACACAAGGGCCGCGAACAATCCACCCAAAATGGGACCAACCCAGTATACCTAAAACGAATTATTTACGATATTTTACAGTTGTTTTATGTAGTCATTATGTAGTAAGTCGAATTAACGACTGTAGGCCTAATAATGCATTAAATATCATAAAATAATGTAGAAAAAATATATCTAACTTGTTCTCCATATCAACACATAAGTTAATATATAAAAATAATATAAAACAACTACTCAAATAAAATACAATCAATATAAATTAAATCAAGATAATCAATAGTTTAATAATATTACAACAATTTATATATAATTACAAACAAATCATTAAGCATTAAATAAATAATTATATAAATCTTAAAATATCACACATATTTGAGCTTAACAATCAAAAACATTTTTCTAAATCGAAACACATTTTAAATACTATAATTGACAATGAACAGAATATATATATATTTATCATATAATAATTTTGAATCTAATTTTGTCAAAACTATTCCCTAGTCAAAAGTTTCCCAGAAATGTATCTTTTATAAATTCCCTTATTACCTTTTAATGTTGACGTCACCCACCCACCGTTCAACTCTTGTATAGATATGTTTTTAATTAGATGCAATATAAAAACATTGCTTTAATGTTAAAATAGTCTGAAAAAATATGTTACTTGTGTGTGATGGTATGTGTGTGTACGTGCACACGTAAGTTCATTTAAATCAATAAATCAAAATTATATTCTGAAAATCATAGGCAATTTGTTGAACTGAATTGAACAACACGATTGATGTCTTCATTCAGTTCAAACCTCCCCCTTTATCGTTTCTCTTTTTACAAAAATAAAATTTATTGTAAGTTAATTTTATATTAATATAAAAAATGATAATTTGTTTAATGGGTAAATTATATTATAATTATACCCTTTTAATCTATTTCAATCTAAACAATGTACGATTTTCACTACTCTAATAGTTGTTAAACTTGATTATGGTTTATTTAATTAGTATAAGTATATTTCAGCAGTTTGTTTCATTAGCTAATTTAGTAGCCTACTCACGTTTATAATATTAATATGACTGTTATTCGAGCTGGATTGTAACTCTAGATTCACCCCACGTCTAAACCGGAATGTTGGACACTCTGTAATGGTGACATTATACTTTCAACCAACATTTTAGCCACAATATCAAGTTATGGTCATAGCCGATACATAATATTATGTCAACGTTTTTTTCAGTCAGTTGAAGTTTATTTACCATACTAATCATGCTAAATTTAAGCATGGCATACGAAGTTTGAAGTTTGAAGTTTGACATATGAAGTTTGACATAAAATATAAACATAAAGTTGGCTTTATAGTACCGTAATAAAAAGAGATATGTTCCAAATTCGGTTGGTTAAGACAATGTAAGTTTTACTCTTAATTTTCTGCACACTTTACTAAATACAGGACACCACCAAATACATAATTCCTGTCGTAAATACACAGTTGCAAATTCGTATTAATGCAAAAATGTATATGAAAGATATGGTAAACAGGCTTTATAGAATATATTAGGCCATAATAACATAATTTTACAAAATATATCATTTTTAAAATAATGTTATCTATCAGAATATGTTTCACAAACGCTTTTTTAAAATTAATTTTATAAATGGTAATATTTAAATAAAATCTCCCAATATTTAAAAATAACCTGCCTGTTTAAAACTCGTTAGGTTATTTTATTATATATAGAGTTGTCGATAAATTACGTGTCGACATGTTTTGAACACACAATACAAAAAGAGTTTATTTGATTTATTTATTTGATTTCCGCACAAAGTATTTGTTTTAATTTCTTTGTTTAATTGGATCAATTTCACTTTGATTACTCTGCATAGTGTATTTATTTGGATGGAAATTAGTAGTGATGCCCAGATATAATAATTACTGCTAGAAAAGGATACTTTCACAGCCAGAGATGAGTGTTTTTTGAGATGAATGAAACTCTTAGAAAAGGTACAATATCATTACGGGTGTATATCAAAACACAGTTACAATTTTTTTTCAATGGTAATGTTAACATAGATGAAACACTACGAACAGGTTAAACCTCACATGAAGCTCACTCAAAACTGAGGGCTTATATTTCTCGCATCTGTAGGAGAAAATGTTGTGAAAATGTTGAATAGTTTATAAAACGAAAACTGTTGTTATCCTAATTTTTCTGTTGTAACTGATTTGCATATTTTTCTCTTAAAATGGAATAAACGTTATAAACAACGTTATTTTAAATTTATTCTTTAAACAAATGTATGATAATTTTTTCGTCAACAGTTTTTATTAATTATAAACATATTCAAACTTAAAATCCTATTTTTGTTTGTAAGATAAGCATTTTAATAATTTTAATATGTTTTCATATGAATTTTCGGAAGCAGTAATTTGACTAAATCGAAATTATGGAAATTTAAAATAATAATATTTCAAAAATAGGTGCAATTTTAGTCAAATAAAAACAATACGTTTTACAAACATTTTGAATGGGTCCATACAAATTATTATGACATATTTGATCTGTCATATGATCTTTCAATGATCTGTTTATAAAGTTGATATTTATATAATCAGTTTTTATCCTACATTAGGGTAAAGTTAGATATTCGTACACATGATTACATAAATATAAAATCTTTTGTATTAAGCCCGCAATATTAACTACTGTAAAAGATATAAAGTGTAAACTAAAACTAAATAAAGCTCCATCTAGCGTAACACATTTTAAATGGATTTATTGGATTGTTTTCGGGATAGTTTCGTTAGTTTTCTTTTCCGTCCAATGAATAGCATAGCATCTTACGCCACGTCCAACATGTCAAACGCGTTGAATTTGTTTTTCTCATCCAGTCCTGTGCGAGAATCCGGCTTTCACAGCCATATATTGCTATAGGAAATACCAAAGAGTTTGCTATAGTTGTATTTTCGTCCGGGGAGAGATAACATCATGACTATTCCAGATTTTTCGCTGGCTTATCATGGCCGTTTGCGCCATGCCATTCTTCTGCGAATTTCCTTCGATGACCCTCCCTTACTTGTGATGAGTGAGCCCAGGTAATTTAAATGTTTGACAACCTCAATGTCTTCACCATTTATAGGGAATTTCTCATCTTTCTCTTCATTACAAACTATCATTATCTTGGTATTTTGAACATTCAGATAGAGTCCAGCATTCTCACCTGCGATTCTAACCCGATCTAGTAAGTCAATAATATTTTTTTTCGATTCAACTCTCAGTGAGGTTTCATCGGAATAATGTAAGTTCGATACCTTACGACCACCTATGTTTGCGCCGCGATTAAACCCAACCAGGGCATCTCTCAATATTTGTTCAGCAATGCAACCTTGTCGAACTCCTTGACCACTGTTAAACCAGTCACAATCAACAGCTGATGTCCGTATGATGGATGTTTGGTTCATGTAAAGAGATTGAAAAATAGTAATCAAATGATATGGGAACCCCATAATTTTTTCACTTGCCATATGCGCTGGTGTTGTACAGTGTCAAAAGCATTACTGTAATCTATAAAGCTTAGAAATAATGGTTTCTTCATTTCAATATACTTTTCCATTAGCCATCGAATATTTGCAATTTGGTCTCGGGTACCCCTGCCTTTGCGGCAGCCAGCTTGTTCATATGGTATTTCACGTTCGAAGAATGGTTGAAGACGGTGGATAATGATATACATCAAAATCTTGCTAGCATGTGCAATGAGAGATATTGTGCGATTGTTAAAACATTTACAAGTGTCCCCTATTTTTGGTATAATAACTTTAATCCAATCATTTGGCCACTCTTTGTTTGCCTTCCTCTATGACCTTGGCTCCATCCTCCTTAGTTGCTTGGAGCAATTCCGTCATAGCTTAGTGACTTTCCAGCTTTCCTCTTTCAGTTAAAAGAATTTTAGGTTCATCATCATATTTTTCATGTTCGGTTTTCGTATTTAGTGGCTCCTTGCTTTCAAACAGCTTCATGCAGCATTCCAGTCATCTTGCTTTGATGTCGTCACCTTCTGTTAAAATGCTTCCATCGGCAGATTTAACCTCTCCGATTCTACCAATATATTTCTTGTCAGTTAGTTTCTTCCCATAAGCAAACAGATCCTTTGACTTGTTTTATGACCTAGTTCTCTCCAGCTGATCACATTTGTAGTTGATATATTTCTCTCTTTCGATCTCCATATTTATCCATTTAGAACTTTTGTTAGATCGTTACTTTTTTAGGTGTATGTTTTCCACATTTAGTATTGTAGTTTTTAACTCGGTCCATATTTCATTTGGCGTTTCTTCTTCTTCTTTATCCATCAATGGTTGGAAACAGTTTTTGATCTCGACTCTAAATCCCTCGCTTATGTTTGTCGTATCTGGTGGTTGTCGCTTGTAGTTTCATAACTTTAAGTTTCATTTTTACGTCAGGTAAAATAAAAAAAGGTTAATATAATGACTGATTTGATAGAAATGTTACGATTACAGCCATCATTACAATAATATAACTATATAGTAACGGTATTTTACACTTTCAGGGTGACAAGAAAATCAGATTGGTCTTACATAGTTTCAGCGCATTTTATTATTTTGGGACAAACAATTTGAATAGATAATGACGCAAATTCATTGTTTTAGTACATTATTTCGGAATTACTTGTTTTACTGTATTTATAGAAGAAGTCGTTCAAAAATGTATAAAGTTTTACAAACAATTAGGGATGTCATTACGGTGCCGCAGACATGGGTACCATGCTCACGTGCCCACTCCTATATATTTTATTTATTTTGCGCCGCCTTTTTAAAATTTGCATATTGCTGAATACATAGTGATTACAAGTGTTTGTTCTATGTTTGTAAGTCTATGGATTGATTCATGCATATTTTGTGACGTGCATGTTTCATAAAACACTCTTGTTGTTTTTATTTCATCATGTTACAAATAATCTGTTAGATTAATATCATCATCGTTTCCTGGTAATGAAAACATAACAAATGGCGCCCCTTTTTTGCAGCGTGCCCATTCCAGCCAGATTTCCTGCGGGCTGCGCTAATGACAGACAGTGTCATAGTGTTTCTAAATTTCTTACATAAAGTGTCAGAACCGAGTAAGTGTCACTTTAATAATATAAATAGAGAGAGTATTTTTTGTTTAATTTATTCAATGAAAAAAATATTGACTAAAAACTTACTATAAAAAAATTATGTTTTTCAAAACTAGGGTCCATCAAATAGCAAATCTGCTCAATTCCGAAACGTTCACTATTTGATGTACCCTATTTTTGTAAAACATAGATCCGTATAGATCCAATAACAACGTTTCTTCGCCTATCCAATTGTTCTCAGTAGGATGTTAATTTTAATATTAAGGTATCTAGGATGACCGCAGTATATGTTTTTATAATTTATACCTCTAAAAGTTTTTTCCCCGGAGTATAAATAATCAAAATTACTCCTATAAAAACAATTTTATTGAAAGATAACCATTCAGCATAA
>JAUZND010031436.1:1230-14075 GCA_034780555.1 Coelogynopora nodosa
TCTCTAGTGCTCTAATACTACTCTCTAGTGCTCTAATACTACTCTCTAGTGCTCTAATACTACTCTCTAGTGCTCTAATACTACTCTCTAGTGCTCTAGTAGTACATTAATACGCTATAATTTATATATTTATTTTGAAATAAATGTTGTTAATTAATTCCCCGTTCGTGTAATCTTTTACATATCCCTGTAATATTTTACATGTCCGTGGAATGCATTTCTTATCTCTGTAATATGCTCCATGTCCATATAATGCATCAACATCTGACATATTAATCGACAATGACTTGCACAAAATAAAAATTAAAACGATTTTTGTCATAGGAAAATTAATAGAAAACCAAATTTGAACAGTAATCACGAATTACATGAATTTATAATATTAAGATTAAAAAAGTAAAATAAACTAAAACATGAAGAATAAAAAACTAAAGATTAAATAATTCTAAAGGAATTCTTTTATAAAGAGTAAATACTTGTATTTTTTTAATATTATTTTTTTATAATCCTTTTTTACGGTGTTTGTTAAATATTAATTTAATTGTTGCATGATAAGAATTCTTTATTTTATGGAAAGGTCCTGTAGTTAATAAAATGATTAAACAAATTTTAAATTGTATGATATATCAAGAATTATATCCCTTTATCAAGCTATACCATGATTTTACAAACTCAATTATTATAAAGTACTTAATTCAAAAATACATTTCAAATTACATTAAAATAAATTATTGATATATTGGAATTATTAGTTATATTAAACAGTATTTAACTAAAATCAATCCAAAAAACTAAAAAAAAGGTTATCGAAAGTACAGGTCATACCGTAAAAATAACACATTTTACCCTTTTTTAATTTAAGACCGGTGATAATTAAAGTATTCTTCTCTGTATACTTTAGAATTAAAATATATATTTTGATCT
The DNA here is from genome assembly GCA_034780555.1 of Coelogynopora nodosa. Taxonomy (NCBI): domain Eukaryota; kingdom Metazoa; phylum Platyhelminthes; order Proseriata; family Coelogynoporidae; genus Coelogynopora; species Coelogynopora nodosa. The sequence goes on from JAUZND010031436.1 coordinate 2,155, forward strand.
CTATCTCTATAACAATGAATTCATTACCTTTTTTGGCATAATGAATCAGTAACGCTGTTCATTACTCTGAATAGCTTTGCCTTGCTAAGACTTGTGAGATTTTTGTCATTCCAATACCATAGAGCGTAATGCTGATAGAATTAGTAAATTAGCAGGAACAGTATGATATCTTGATGCTTGTCGACATACATTTCGGGATCTAATATACATATCAGCTAAAAATTTGATTCACAGTCAAATCTAAATTGATCGTTTAGTATGTCAAATTCTAAACAATCTTAGAGATTGTCCCTATCTATAAATATGCATTCGAAAAATAATTACATAGATTGTATATATGTAGATTTTATGTGTAATGTACCGTATTTATTAAATTTACATATTGCGGCTCTCAACAATCAGAGTGAATTAGCGAGGCATCGTTAAATTAGTGAGTGCATCCGAAGTGTCACTAGAAATCGCAACTTTAATGATCTCGCCAAATTATCAACCTCGCTTATTTCTAGGTGAAACTCCATTCTGGTTAATTTATCGAATAATGACGAACCTCGCTAAATAGCGAGCCCGCTATGCTTAGTGAAGCGAGCCCGCTATGCTTAGTGAAACGAGCCCGCTATGCTTAGTGAAACGAGCCCGCTATGTTTTGTGAAACGAGCCCGCTATGCTTAGTAAAACGAGCCCGCTATACTTAGTGAAGCGAGCCCGCTATGCTTAGTGAAGCGAACCCGCTATGCTTAGTGAAACGAGCCCGCTATGCTTAGTGAAGCAAGCCCGCTATGCTTAGTGAAACGAGCCCGCTATGCTTAGTGAAACGAGCCCGCTATGCTTAGTGAAACGAGCCCGCTATGCTTAGTGAAGTGAGCCCGCTATGCTTAGTGAAACGAGCCTGCTATGCTTAGTGAAGCGAGCCCGCTATGCTAAGTGAAATGAGCCCACTATTCTTAGTTAAATGAACCCGCTATGCTTAGTGAAGCGAGCTCGCTATTCTTAGTGAAACGAGCCCGCTATGCTTAGTGAAACGAGCCCGCTATGCTTAGTGAAGCGAGCCCGCTATGCTTAGTGAAACGAGACCGCTATGCTTAGTGAAATGAGCCCGCTCTGCTTAGTGAAGCGAGCCCGCTATGCTTAGTGAAACGAGACCGCAGATACATAGTGAAATGAACTGGCTATGCTTAGTGAAGCGAGCTCGCTATGCTTAGTGAAACGAGCCCGTTATACTTAGTGAAACACGTATTCCCTTTCAGACGATTGGACATATGAGTTAGTATTTGGCTTAAAATATGTTTCAATTGTTGATAGAGGTATATAGAACATTCCAGATAGTATAGGCCCTTCCAGACCATGTCATGGCACATACAATACATAGAAGAACAGTCCAATAATATACACTTCATTTAATTTAATCCCATCATTCGCTCAAGAGCAAAATAAAGAAAAGATGTTATCCTCAAAGAAAGCATGTATAGCCTATTACTTTGTTCTTATTTGAAAAAGAGGAGGATTCAATTAATTTTATATATCCTTAAGTTTTTTTTCAATCTTAAAAATATGCAGCATTTATACTCCTAATTTTTACTATTCGTTTATATTATGAATCAAATTGATTTATTTGAAAATAAATTTCATGTTTTGAGGTATGTTTTTCCTTTACTTTTCAGCACTATATTTCAATTCATTTAATTCATGTTTGACATTTCTGTTTCTTCTATTCGTTTTCTGTTTACAAAGACTTATAGTATAAACGTCCAGATTTATCATAAAAGTAAATTTATGTTTCCTTTTATATTATTTATTCGCAGACTATATTTTACAGGAAATTTTTTTAATCAATTTTATTGATTTTTATTTTACTATTTTTAAACTATCACAATAAATAAAATTATGTTATGCTTAAATATGTCAACGTGTAATTAATAATTATTGAGATCTTAATAATATTTAAGTCTGTTGATTTAAATGCTTACAAACATTGCGTGCATGTATATATTAGTTATCTGACTAATAAATAATTTGTACACAATAGAATTTAGGATTATAAAAAAGTATTCAGCATTTCATAAAAGATTTCACATATTAATTTTGAAATAAATTATGATATATTAGAATTATAGTATTGAATTTTATTGGATAAAAAAGTAAAATTGAATGTGTGGCGGAACCTCGCTTAATTATGCGTTAAATAAAATACTTTGTTTATAAAGTTTGTTTATCATTTGTTGAACAATTTTAAAATATAATATACAAAAAGAGTAATGGAAATATCAACATGAATTTCCCGTAGAGGGAAACATAAACAAACTGCCCGTTCCAAATAGGAAGAAATGTTTTTACGCTGATATCATATCAGTTATCATCTAATAAAATATCCTCTTTATTTTCAAATTTCCGCTTTTCGAAAATATATTGAGTGACATGTTTAATCACAACTGTCCTGATAAATAATTATCAAGGTTGTTACATGTCAACGTTATCAATTGAATATTTCCTAAATCTATTCATCAAAATGTCAATGGCTCAAACATTAAATAAATAAATAAAAAGCCTCAATGTTGTCTTATGTATATATGGCATATTTATAAATTTTTCAGTATAATGTAGAATTAAATATATTATGCTTAATTGTTCATCTCGACGGTTTTGAAATAATTAAAAGAAAACAGTCATAAATAAGATTATAATTTACACACTATTTGTACAGAAGATAAACTATTGGGACTAATTTATAAAACAATGGAAGATATACTTTCTATATTGAATGATCGATTAGTACCATACTACATCTGATCAAGTTATAATTAGGAAACTCGAACTATAAGACCTTGACTAAATCGGAAATAACCTTGACCTTGTTTAAATCGATAAAAATAAATATTCTATTTTGATCGGCTGAAAACTTTACCAAAAAAGTTGGCCCGAAAATTCAAAAATCATTTTCCTCAGGTTTCGGTTTCGGAGGGCGGGTGGTTTCTGTTTCCAAAGGGGGGGGGGGAGGGGAGTTTCGGTTTTGATTGGGGGGAGGGGGTGACACGAAGCTAGATCTACCTTCAATACTAGTTGCGATGTTTCATCTGAAGTAATTTGAAGTAATGCCAAGCGACAAAGTATTTGAGTTTAATTTTTTTAACTAAAGTTCTAAAATTCAATGAGTTTCTTTGATACATCTTTTTCAATACTTTAATAATTTAAACGTTATTTACAGTACCAACTCCAACTAAGAAAAAACGGGGGGGAATTAGCTCTGCACATTTTCTTTCGTTGTTTGCAGTTGAAGAAACTAATGTAAATCAAATTTTAAACACGGGCTTGTTTTCTATAATTTTTGATCAATTTTATCAAAATTATGTAGTTTGCATCCAGTGACTCATAGACTGGTTCGTCTTCAGTAAGGTCATATGCATGTTTGCCTTCTATGATGTCATAGACTTGTTTGTCTTCAATTACCTCATAGACTGACCTACTTTTCTAAAAAAATAGATAGTTGTTAAAGTCTTTTGTTTTATTTTCGGTTACAATAGACTTTCTTTAAAATATATTTTCATTGTGTTTTTATCTTATCCAATAGATAACTATTAAAGAATATATATATATATATATATTGAAATTTCTCAAGAAATTAATTGCATCTTTTATTACACGGCAAATGATTGAATTGTATACCTTACTACTGATGACGTGATAACTTGCATTCCACAAAATTTAATATTTTTTGCAATAATAAACTTAATAAAGAACAGAATTAAGTCAATGAACTGTCATTGAATTCCGTTGAGTAGATTTTCACTATGAACCGTTATTCCAACTAATATTACGACTAGCGAAAATAGAAATGAAGCATAATTTTGAAATTAAAGTATCTACATCCTTAACTCTAAAAGGAGGGCTGATATATCATGAGGTTCAATCTATTGGATGTAAAAAAGTTGTGTAAGACTAAGTTTTACTCATTTAAATGTGGATAAATGTCAAATGAATGGTAAAATAAGTCATTCAAATTTGACATCAAACTGCTACGCACAGCATCAGTGGATAAATGTCAAATGAATGGTAAAATAAGTCATTCAACTTTGACATCAAACTGCTACGCACAGCATCAGTGGATAAATGTCAACCGAAATATGAAGTAAATTATTCAAATACTATCATTTATTCTGTTTTTAAAATAATAAACTACATGAGTATACAAGAGAAAAAAAGAATACCATCATTTATACAATTTTTTAACCATATATAATTAAATATATTATATACATTAGTTAGTTAAATTTGTTAAGATTAATTTTAATTTAACTGTTTAATAGTTATTTCATGACATTTCAAATATATCAATTACTTTGCCAAAACGTTATCCAGACATCAATAAAAAGCCATTTCCTAAACGCAGACATAACAATAAAGAAAAAAATAGTTTTTGAATTTTAAATCAACTGATGTAAAGTAATATATTTTCTATCATATTTCTATGATGTATATTTTATAGATATCAAATACTAAATAAGTGTTTTTGAAATTATATTTAGTTCACCAGACTTTAGCAACCCAATCCAAAATACGTCAAATACAATGTATACATCATATGGACTTGACTATTGGAAGTGTATATAAAACTTTTATTAATTGTTGAGAAATTAATTCTGAAATAAAATCGAATGGCAGGACTGTCATTACAGAGTTTTATTTAAGATCAGAATTATATGAGAAAAGCAAAGAAATAGGGAAAATTGGTTACAGTGTATGATGTATACTGATATCTTCTGATTAATTATTCAAATTAATTCCATACTATCTACTTTGTTTGTTTTTAGTGTATTCATTAAGTATCCCCCCACGAGTATATATATTTAAAATCGTTACCTTAAAAATTAACGATGTAGTAAAATTTATTTTATGTGATAATGGAGACACATTTCTATTAATTCAACTAATTTTGTTTTACTGTTTTCAATTTCAGACATAAATATATGTAGGTAAATATACTAGTCAAGATGGGAATGTATAGTATATATTGTAGATATAGTTAATATAGTGGAAGAACAGTGTGGAATATCGTGGAAGGACAATGTGGAATTAACTAAATTCAAGTGATTGTTCTAAGTGATTGTTCTAAGTGATTGCTCCAAGTGATTGTTCCAAGTGATTGTTCTAAGTGATTGTAGTCTGATGAATGACATTATATTATACTAATATTTCGTTCGTCGAAAATTAGTGAGTTCTGATTTAAATTGTATAAAATGTAAATTATATAAATTTTTAAAATGTAAATAATAATAAAATAAATATATAATATTACCATTTTTTGTGTGCTGTTTCAAATAATCAAAATATTATTTATTTTATTTATTGTTACTAATAAGAATATTTTATTTTGAACTCTTGAAATCTTGCATTATGTTTAGGTTTTAAAATTGTACAATTAACCAAATTAATACACTTAATAATGTATTTAGTAAATATTTCAATATTGACATATAATTGAATTTTGATTTTTACGGTAAGTATTAAAAATCACGTAGGTAATCACAAACACTTCCTATAAAAAGGAAAACTTTTGTCTGTTTAATACATACAACGAACTATAAATGGGATTCTTTTTTTTTATTGATATTGCTTTCTGACTGATAAACGGTTAATAGACTGATAAACGGTTAATAGACTGATAAACGGTTAATAGACTGATAAACGGTTAATAGACTGATAAACAGATAATATATTGCTAAAAGGATAATAGACTGAACAACGGATAATAGAATTATTAATTGGTAATTAAATAATATGACCATCAATCAATTCGTATATAAATTTGGATATTATGCTATTTTGTGAAAACCCATTGCGATATGTTTATTTAAAAAATGCGTTGTTACAGACAAGGTTCTTACTAAATTATATAATTTAATATGTCTGACACCGTATTATTCTGGAATGTTTGGATGTGTACATCAAATATTTAATTTTTATATTTTAAATTGTTTAATTTTAATTTAATTCAAATTATTTTTAATGTTCAGATTTAAGTCATATCTATACTAATAAATTTTACTCTAATTTATTCTGAAAATGACAAAATAAACACATTATATGGATATATATATATATATATATAGATGTTAAATTTGTCGTGTTTAAATCAAATTAATTATATATATCGTTGCATTAACACCACGAATACTAATTCATTAATTGAAACCTATTTTTAAAATTAAAATTATACATGACACGTACACAGAATTTCACACGTAAACTCATAACCACATCGTATAGTACCTGAATATTATAATTAAATTTTCTTATTCTGTTTACTAGGTTTATATATATATATAGTTATCATGCATTCTATATATTCATGCAAGTTGAGATTTTTCTTTATTTTATCAGTTACACTAATCTACTATGCTATTTATATATATATAACATATCTTTTAACATAACTAAACATTTTAGTGAAGATCACATAAATCTATTCAATATCAACATTAAATATATGGCATTCAGTCAATTTTTGCCGACATGAAGTTGTATTTATACCATCGATAACTATCGAATTCCTTAATATTCCTTGTTTATACCGTCTATAACTAATGAATTTCTTAATATTCCTTGTTTATACCGTCGATAACTAATGAATTCCTTAATATTCCTTGGTTTATACCATCTATAACTAATGAATTTCTTAATATTCCTTGTTTATACCGTTGGGGAATTTGCTTTGCGTGTAATATACTTTGTTTTTCGTAAAAATACGGGAGTTTGTTAGAGGTATACCACGGCATAAATACACTGGACGACAACAATCATATTTATCAGCATAAATACACTGGACGACAACAATCATATTTATCAGCATAAATACACAGGAGGACAACAATCGCATTTTAGTGCGTGATAGTTTTCATCTACCTCTTTCATCTACTATTTTTTTTATTAATCTGTAATAATGTCGAAGATATCTAAAGCTAATTGTCATCCAGTCGTTTCTGGATAGTCTATACTTATTCTTTATAACAAAGTAGTTCTGTCTTTAACTATACAAATACCACCATACCATTACTAGTTATGTGTATTGTTGCAGTTGATGTGCGATGTTTCAGGAAAATGATTAAATATTATAATCGGTTTATTCGAATATATTATCCAATATCAACATTATGTACAAGTATCATTATTTTAGCCCTAATAGGCATGTATCACAAAATTGGAACGGAAATGTGTATAATTCTCAATTATTTTTGCTTTTAATAATATTTTAACTCTTTTTACATGTCTCTTCGTGGCGAACTATTTTTGTGAGCATTACTTTTTCTCAAAGTCCGTTCTTTGTTTTATGTTCTTTTCTTTTCATATCTTTATAAAGTAGGTTATTTTAACAATGAACTAACAATATAAATTAAACACGGCTTCCAATTTGTATGAACCGTGTTTGAAAATATTTTCAAAATATGTTTTAAACAGTTTTACAAATATAAAATACATAACAGTTTAAACAACACTATTCATGACACATTTAAAGGGAAATAAATAATTATAATAATTCAATTGATTTTATTGTTATGCACTTTCCCGAACTTATCTTTCAATTTATCTTATCTTAAAAGTTATTTTTACGTTTAAAAATGAATATACCTAAAATAATGATTATTGATTTGAAGCCAATAAGCAGTTTTAAGAGAGAACAAATTGTGAAATTATATTCAGCAAAAAGTAACAAAAAGAATGCTAAATGTTTGTTACATAGAGAATTCCTTACATTTCATAATATTCTTAGGAAAGTTATTGAATGCATCTTTAGTATATCTAATGTTTTTCACCTTTTAATATAACCATTCCTTGTCATCCCTTCTACAAATAAGTACGTAAAACATACATATGGTACATATGGACCGATTTAGTTCCTATAGGTTTAATTGCTTTCTCTCTCGTAAACTTATTTAATGTATACCCTCATACAGTATTTAACATCCAAAATAAAAGTATCTTTCAGCAAAGCAAAATTATCCATAAACAGTATTAATTTTATTTATTAATTCTTATAATTTCTAACATCTTAAATATTAAATTCGCAAATGTTATATACATTAATTGTAAGTAATTAAAAATATTTATACAACATATTCTTTAATACAATTATTTAAATAAAACTAAAAAAAAACTTACTATTTGCAAAAATAATTATTCATAAAGAAAGTGTATAATTAAATGTAAATCGTTTATTAAGAAATAAAGATCTAATCTTTACAAATGAAAAGGACTAAGTTTATTTATATAATAAATAATTATTTCGAATAAAATATCATGATAAAATAGTTTTGTAGTTGTATTTTTTAAATATATTTAAATACGATTAAATTTGAATTTTCTATACAAAACTGCTTGTAAACATATAAAATATAATATAAAGTACTTATTTTCTTCAAATCTAGCAACTTATCTCAGATATATAAAAATATTATTGTGGCGTATAACGCATCATTTTTTTAATTTTCTAATTGTTAGATCAAAATAAATTTATTTGGTATATAATTCATAACAATGTATAGAACATTATTATGGATTAATTTATGTGAACTCATCCATAAAATATCACAATCAATTACAAGGGGTCAATAATATCATCCATTCACAGCCTCGTGTATTCTGCTAAAAATTATTTGAGATAAAATATTAATATAATTTTGTCTTAATTAGGATCAATATAATTGACAGTAACTGACATAAACTCTGTTATAATAATATAATAATTTTTCTAAAATCTGTGTTCTGACAGGTAGTATGGAAATAGTCTTTCTACTCCATAATCAAAAATGCAGATACTACCTCTGACCGAATATTTTTTCATTTTCGAACCAATTGTTTTTAAGATTTTAGAAAATTTGAATCGAGTATTGATTTTTCGGTTGCTATAACTTAATAATTATCGATTCAAAATCTGGATATCATTTTTGTTTAATTTTATGCCGCTGAGTTCAATTGTGCCAGTTATAAATTTATCAGAGTTATATTATTGGTAGTAAATAATAGATCATTCCAGTTAATTTATTTATATTTAGATAACCATATGATAAACATAGATAATATATAACCATATGATAACCATAGATTACCATATAACTATAACAAAGGGGATTCTACCTAAGTTAAGTATGAGGAATAATGTGACATTAATACTACACCATTCATTCATTGTCTTCACTAATTATGTTATAGCCCGATTACAGTTGATCTAAAAATAATAACAGTATACATTTGAATTTTTTAAAAGTTTTATTGCAAAATCAATTTTACAGAAAGTAGTCAGCTACATAGAATAATAAGATAACGATTGAATTATATATTTTTTTTTCATTATTTCAGGATATTCCGCGCATTTTAGCAGAGTGTAAACTGCAAAGTCTTGTCTACCTTTGTGACTACGATTTTCAAGAAAAGTGAAGACTTGGTATTGGACATGTCTTTTCTAGTGAACACTACTTCTTTATCACTATTGGCCATTGTAACTAGCAGATATAGACATGACTCGAAATTTAGACAAAACTTTTAGTGAAGACTATTGTGACTACCAATTCTAAGTAAAGACTGAAAAATCAAGACTTGACAACAATAGGTGGATAATTCTTTGAGACTACGAGATAATGTGTCTATATAATTATTGTGAAACCAATTATTTGATGCTAAATGTAAACTTTAAATAAAATAAAATAATGGAAATTTTACAGTGAGAAAAAGACACTTTCAATTTCACATTTGTGGATACACGTTACATATGAATATATATGTATCAGTTGCAATGAATACGACAATATTAACATATAAAACTAATATATATTTGAAAATCTTCACTTTGTTTAATATTGGTATAAATCAATAAAATTCATAAAAACGTTCAGAATAGAGAAGACAAAATCAGAATCATCACATCTTTCACATAATAAATCCTATTGTTTTAGGCGTATTTTTTCAAACATATCGATTTCAAATTTCGTTTTAATGGAGTCAATAATTTTGCAAAACATGATTTTCATTTATTTATTTAAATGATAAAACATTAGTCCCCTTAGTAATAGTCATGAATAATTAAGCAAACGGTTAGGACTAGTCGACTTAATGGAATCAAAATTGTCCCATTAATCAAATTATATGTTTCCAATTATTCCTGAAATTACTGTTATTTAGGAATTATTTTCGGATATTAAATGTGCTTATTTGGCAAACAAACATTGCAGTGAATATTTACGTATATTGCAAAGAATGGACATAGCCTCAACAAGGAAAACTTTGTGGCTGATTTATTGTTCTTATATGATGTCTATATAAAACATAAAAATTACACAAAATTCAAGGTATTATTATGTCCATGACAACGAACAAGATCATGCATGTAGCCTATATTTTACGCCATATCGCTACCAATGTAAAATAGGTCACCATAATTGTGAAATCTGGGATTATTATTTACAATCATGATTAAGTTTATTAAAAAATACAATATCATTCGAGCAATGAAAGTTAATTGCTTTACACAAACAAATGTTAGTACAAATGAGATAAGTTTGGTTATTCATGATAATAATGTTAAATAAAAGCGTGTATTTATCAAAAGTAATTGAAATGTGAAGGTTCATATAAATGAAATTTTTAATATCAGAATGTCTAGGATTCAAAAAATACAACGAATGCATTTATATAATGTAGAGTACTCTGTGTTTTCATAGTAGCATAGTAAGGTAAACATAGTAATAATATAATAATATACTTTGACAATTAAGATTACAGTTAAGAAATATACAAAAGAGAAAAATGTCACGTAAATCCGAGAATTATTTTACTAAAATCAATAAAATATATATAATTCTCTTTAAAGATCTAAATTAGTCTAAATAAATTAGTACAAGTTGCTTACTTTGTATCGATTTAACACATAATTATTAATAATGCATGTTACCAAATTAATGTAATACATATTCATTGCGTTAATAATATAACTTACAGTTTATATCCAAACATGTTAATTAACAGCTAATTATGCATTAATTTAAAATTATTAATTCCTACAATGAGCGATCGAGTTCAACTATAGTTTTTTGGTAAAATGACAAAAACACTTTATTTCTTTTATACTTTAAAGGAGCGTTTAATGATGTAGGTAAATTGGTTTATTTTCTGTATGTTTTTCTGTATGTATTTCTGTATAGCGCTGTATTTTCTGTATACATAGATGAACGCGTAACAATTATGAACGAGCATACTTCCATCTACAAGCTCAACGTTAGAATTCGAACTTGAAAACGGCAAAATGCTCCAGGGAATACCAGAATGTAAATTTTATAAATTTGATCAAATTATTTCGGTCTTACTGCAGATTGAGTTTATACCTCGAAAATGTTATTTTTTATTATACAGTTATATTTTTTACAGTAATAGGTTGTTATTATATTCAAACGATAAAAACAAAATTTATTAAATAATTTATAGTACTTAAAATGTAAAACATTGGTTCTTTGAAAATATATATGGTCTAAAATAAAAACAGTGTATTGATCATTTTAAATAATTACATTTTAATGCAAATTTTACTGCATTATACTGCATATATAGATTGTTTGAATATAATTTTTATAAATCTGTTATAAGGAATGCAAACAATATTTTAATTAAATGATTTGTATAAAATACAAAGGCTGCGCATAAGAAATAAATATTTATAATTATTTATAAAACTTCAAGTTGTATTATTTTAGTTTTCAAAATTAAACCAACATTTTATACATTTTAAAATTTTATCTGATAGACAAATTATTGAAACAACATTTTTAGTATGACATGCTAAACCATTTATGACATGCTAAACCATTAATGACATGCTAAACCATTAATGACATGCTAAACCATTAATGACATGCTAAACCATTAATGACATGCTAAACCATTAA
>JAUZND010031447.1:0-46655 GCA_034780555.1 Coelogynopora nodosa
CACCACATTTTGATTGATAAAATAACTAACTAAAATAACTAAATATGAATTTACATAATAATATTACAATAATATTACAAAATATTAAGTGGTCGGATCATTTTGGCCAACACTGTATAATATATAATAAACAGAAATGTTGTATTAATAGTAATACAATATTTAATATAACTCATATAAATATAATGTTTACTTTGATAACATACAGTATAAACAGGTTAGTCTTGGTTCATAGTTACCTGGGAAAGTCAAGGAATGTTTCTACGTGTCTGGAAAACTATTTTCATATGGTCTTTTAATTTATATTATTCAGGCTAAATTACACAGTTTTGAATGATCATTAAGATCATCTTTAACAAGTTTGATTGTATATTAATTAATTTTTAGTATATAGATAATTTTTAGTTCATAAAAATCTTCAACATTGTTCAACATTTGAAAAACCATATTAATGCAGCTGTCATACTTTTTATATGCCTTAAATAATATTTTACTTTGTATGGGTTTCATAAGTAAGGCATGCACTGTAATGTAGAGTGACAGTCATCTCAGCCATAACTGAAGTAGTTTTAATAATTCTTATAATTTATTTAAAACTAATTATAGTATTCAAATAGCACTCATTTGATATATTTTACAATTTTATTAAAGTTAGGTAAATAAAAATTAGATACTATATTAATTTTATCTTTAAAATAGACATAAAATTTACTTAAAAGTTTTTAATTTTAAGCTTCTTATTTAAAACATCAACAAAAAATATATATTCATCTTAAAATTCAAATAAAAACAATTTAATCAAAATGGTAAAGTTTTATTTATTATAAATAGTAATAAAATAGAAAATATAGTTATTAAAAATATCTTTAAAATCTATTTCAAGGAAGTAATATTTGATTATATTTAAGTATAATATGATTTAATGCAGATAACACAAAGAGTCTGTATCATACATGAAACTTCAAAATATTACTTTTTATAACCAATTTACTTAATTATGGGCCATGTATGATAGTGGCCTATATATAGGTTAAACTATAACTAATGTATAGCATATTATATTTAAAATTAATATATTATAATAATCTGACATTAAAAATAAAATTGGTACAATTATAAGGAATGTCTCAGAACAGAAGTAAGTTATAAAACTGTTAATGATATAAAAAGAGACTAGTATTACTTTTTAACCAGATGCAGATCCTGTGTTTAGCCATATATTAATTATCTATTATAGTCATATATTAATTGACATCCCCCATACCACAATTATATTGGGAAATAATGTGTGGCAGTGAATTAACTACTCTGACCCCATGGCCATATAATTAACTCTGATTTACATTGTATGATAATTATATATCCAATAAAAGAATGTCTTATATAGGATTATTTTGTTACACTTTTTATACACTTTATACAGGAAATATATTGATTTATACTTTTAATATAGACTAAATCAAATAATTTGGATGTGAGTCAATAAATATTTATTTTAATAGTTATAATGTTTTTATTTCATGTACCTTAAAACATATAATACTTTTTTTGAAGAAAGTTGTATTTCAATAATATAGAAAACATTCTATGGAAATATTATCATATTTTTAAAACAACTGTTAGAAAAGCATTTATATATGCATTCTAATGTGTTTGTTTACTGAAATTAATCTTTACATGGCATATATTTCTCTGTTATAGCCAGATTTACAGCTATATCAGTGAAATTTTGTTGGGTCAATGGATACAATGGAGTATACAATTATATAATATATTGGATATTTCAAAATTTAAATTGCTCCTCCTATAATTAAAAGATAATATATTTCATGAATAAGTTTAAAATAGCATGCTACATTGTTATTACATTAAAAAAAATTCCTTGCTTCACTTGCACCTTTCATTATTACAAATTCTGTTTTGCCACTCATCCAGACACACTCATTCATTATGCAGGTCTAAATATTTGGTGAAGATAGCATGGGGTGCTAAGTTAGTCCATGTTCTGTTGTATGAATTAGCACTAGCCCAGGGAATTTAGTCTTATCATGCATTCTCTAATATGGCTCTATATATCCATCTATATTCACTTAATATAGCAGAGCTTTATCCTTATTTACTTGTTATATACCAAAAAAATGTTTATAAACTGTGATCAACAATACATATATATAAACTTACTTTTACTGTGTGTATATATGAGCAGTTAACTCAATAAAACTGTTTACTTATTTTGACTTGACATAAACACTTCTTCTTTTCATTGTGCAGTCTATATATAGATCATCAGCTCACTTAATAAATTAAATAGTTTGACAGAGTGGAGAGTATTTAGATATTTAGTTTAGAATAATATACCAAATACCCTTATTGAATGATTTGACATGACAAATCTCTATTATATGATGTGTCCCCAGACTCATGTGGGTAGCATCACACTGTAGATAAATGGGGCAGACCAAAAAGTAAAGGGGACTTATGCTAATTCAACAAAACCCAATTTTTATCCCAAATAATAGGTATAAAATTGGATACTAATTCTGATGATAAGAATTCTTTTGGTATTAGTATTAGACATTATCCCTTGTACTTAACATAAGCATCATGTTTTAGTTTTTTGAGGTTTTATTGAATTGCATCAGGTTTATCTTACCTACTAGACATTGTCATTATCTCACGTTTTATTCCAGGTAACATACTCAATAATATACATCAATCAGCATCAGATTTTTGTGGAATTTGCATCAGGGTTCTGTTACACTAATTTATTTATTACTAGAAAACACCCCTAAAAAAGTAATATACCTCTATGTTATTATATCTGAAATATATGAGAAAAATGAAAAAGAAAATATGCTACTTGATTTCTATTATCTTTCTTAACCATATCATGAGATACAGTCATCTTGCTGACATCATGTGCATTAATGGTTAAAGGAATACTCACCATTGCTTATTGAATCCATTTTTAATGATATTGACATGAGTAGAATATATCCAAATATGCAAATATTTATATGTTACTGTGCAGAGCTCACACCCATGCAATTTTGTAATTTATTGCATTGGTTAATCTGTCGAAATTAACTGGAAATTCTTAAATAAATATATTACATTAGTCATTTTAAAATAAAAAGTATTTAAAATGTAAGAACCAAAGTCATTGTTATTTAATCATAATCATTACATTATTTAAATGTTATAAGTTATATTCAATGTTATAGTCCAATTTAATATTATATTATCTAATCTTTAATAAATGAACTTTTTTTTATTTTACTTTTTATTCTTCTATTTTAGACAATCAGATGCCCTCTTCAACATGTTTATTATAGTTGAAGATAAAGGTAATGTTCTAATTGCTGATCTTTTATGTTATAATATTTGTTTATAGATCACAGTTGATACGTTTGCATTTTATAAATTGTACATTACAGATAAAGAGGCATCATTTGTATTTCCAAGTGATGGTGATAAAACGAAAGTTGACTCAGTTCGAGACTTTGCCTTTCCTTGTGTTCACAGAAGGTATGTTCCAAGTATTTTATATAAACTATTTTTTTAAGTTAAAATTATAGTATCGCTGTAATTCATAGAGACTATCCTATCTGCATCGATTTTTAAACGATCAATATAGTCATGCACAACCGCGGAACCTCATTGTTTTTAAGGTATGCAAACCAATATAGACCTTCTGTAGTACATATTGATAGAAGTTCGTTTTCTTTAGAGTATTCGTTCCGACGCTGTATTCAATTGAAACTTATAAATTACTTTAAATGCAATTTCACAACATTTCGAAAAATGCAGATAGGATAGTTTTGATAAATTACAGCGGTATATAAAACATCATTTATAAAAATACTATACACAGAAATCTAAAAGTTGTTATATAGTGAAAATGGTTTTTCTACTGAAACATTTCCATTAAAATTTGATAAAGTCCATATCTTTATTTTGTATTGATGTAAGCATGTCAATAAAAATTGATTTTAATAATTATATATTTTCCATTTCAGTAATGACATCGAGGAATATACAATGCTATTTACAGATCGTGGTGCAAATCTTGATTTTGTATTTTGTCGTTACATTCCAAGTGCTCATAAATGTCTGTGTTTGTGCAGGTATATATTATCTATACTCTTAATTATATCTATATGCATTTCCACCAATGTTGTTTTCTTACTACTGCTAGTGTTTTGAATTTAGTTTTATATTCTAAAATTAAAGATGGAATCTTTTGTACAATTTTAATATTATATTAATTATTACATATCCTACTTGAATTACTTTTCTTATTTTGTCAGCTTGAAGCCATGGTTTGAAATTCATCACAGTATTGTTGAAACAATTGCGAATAGTCAACTACACAATACTTCTAAGCAGGATAAACTTGAGAATTTTCTTACGAAAATTCGAAGTATCCCATTGCCAGATGGCTTATCGCATTTGTCTATACCCAAGCCTATAGACGAGGTTAGTTATACTTATTTGTTGTTATAATTTATTGCGGAGTTCATGTAATCAGTTGTGTTGTAGGCTACCATTATGGTTTTTATAGATATTAGATTATTTTAAAGTTTAGATGAAAGGTGACTTTGGAGATATTGGAGACTTTGGAAGCAATTTACTGTTGATTTTTTATTTCTTGTATTCTACTGTTTAAATGTTTTCATTTTATCGTGAGTAGTATGGGAATGTAGATGCATCAGTTATTAACTTTCCGCCCACTCGTTTTTTGGGTAAAGGAATTTTGCTCGATTTACACAAACATGAAGTGTTTTTTTATTAAAGGTAGAATTTTCCATGCGGCGCTACGATAATGTATAGATACATTTTGATAAACGAAGTAATCGACAGGTAAATCCATCTTCAGACCTGTTTCGGGTACTTGCCCCTCATCAGTACAGAGTAGGAATCGAACATGCAACCCGTCGATCTGTGAGTGAACCCACCTACCACTAGGCCACATCCTCGCCTGTCAACGACCGTGTCTAACTTGTCTAACCGTGTCCTTCACCGCAGTTACACGAAAATGCACATAATGCTGATAATCGGGACGAAGCCTTACAGATAAAAAAATACCTAATGTTATGAAGCGAACTTTTTAATAGTATATGGAGAGATTTAGCCTGTCTCAGACTATGAAATAATGCAAGTAGAATTCTCCATGCAGCGCTACTATAATGCATTCTTAGTATTAAGTCTTATTTATCTGTGGAGTTTCCACCCGATTATAAGCATTATGTGCATTTACGAAACTGCATTGAAGGGCACATATTACAAGTTAGACACCGTTGTTGACAGGCGTGGATGTAGCCTAGTGATAGGTGGGTTCGCTATGGTGGGTTCGTGGGTTCCATTCCTACTCTGTGCTGATAAGAGGCAAATACCCTAAAACCGGTCTGCAGATGGATTTACCTCTCGATTATTGTTTCTATGAAAATTTATCCTAAATTTTTTATTAATTCAATGACGATTATTTTTATTTTGCTACTTACGATCATATGTATTCTAATATTAGTAAACGATTATACAAGTACAATTTTTGATTTTTATCTAATGCAGTGTAATTCAGTCGTGCAATTATTAATCAGGTTTATTTTAATTAGTATTCCGAATAACTCATTGTTGCTAAGTTCTATTTTGCTACTTGGAAGGTGATCGAAGTTAGGTTATAATGCTTCTAGCTCTTACAGTGAATAACCACATATTCGTGCACACTCTTCTCTACCTTTCTTCCAATTCATACCATGAATGATTGTATTCGTGCGCTTTTATCTATGTAAATTCACTGTTGCAACTATTTATTTTATTATACTACACCACATCTTGTTAGTGCAGCTCAAATTCATTCTACTTTCCACTCCAGGACACTATTTTTCTTTATTTAGTCTCATAAAGCGGCTATTTCTATTCGATTCACTACATATATAATTTTCTATCACATTAATTTAATATGGACTTTTAATCTCGAAAATTAGTAACGTGCAACATTTTGATAAATAAATTAGGACAATATAAAATGAAATAGACACTGCAATAATCCATCTAAAATTTAAATATTGATTCCATTGATCGGAAATCCAGGGCAGTAAAAGTGGGCCCAAGTGTGTTTTTCCTAGTATTTCCTATATTCAAAAGATTATAGTATATATGAATAAATTTTTACTTTTTATATTTAATATATTCTAAATGTTTTAAATTTACCTAATCCATATTATAACTATTTTAATGTTCATCTGAAGTTACAAGATATGACGTTAATGCCTACAAACAATTTTATAATAAGAAAATAAAAATGTCCTTCTCTGATGAATAACTTGCTATTATAATAATATCCTATAATAAATAAGTAATATAATACTAGCAATACTAGATAATATAGGCTTATGACCACTAAATGTAAACATATACCTAATACAGAACTACATCATGACATCATTCGAGGATGTTTTCATTGACAATTCTCATATTGCTTTCAACATATATTTTATTGTTGATGTTGATTACCGTTGAGCATATCTTACTGACATCATTATATACAAAAATATCGTATCGTGACTTAAGATCAAATGATGATGGAAATATTACATTTTGGTTAAAGGTCATATATAGTTTACATGTAATCTTAATTATATTACATTTCGTTTTTGGAGAAAAATCTGTATAATATAGAATCAGTATTTTTGACTGACGGAATGCCTGCTATCCTAATTTTTTAATGGACCACCATTTGTTGAGTCTACCATCCGATAATAACTTGCGAGAATTATAAGAAATATTTTAAAAAGTTTTTTTATCAAGTCTATGTGTAGTGGTCCTTTCTCGACCACTAAATCATACCTGACATCACACAAATCAGTGGTTTTGTGATTTATTAAATTTTTGCAAAACATTAAAACTCTCTTTTTTATATTTCAGGGAACTCTTCAATTTAATATTCCTCTCCATACGTCGCCTAACATATACAAGGTAATTTATTGTTTTTAATTTGAAGAGAAGTTTACTATTTTATTAACGCATTTCTGCAGCGTATTTGAACATGTAATTATATTTAGAATACATAATTCCTAATATTTTTGGAACACTACGTACATGTTTTTATGTACATAAAAATTTATGTAATATAACAATTTAGTGATCAATAACTAATGACATGAAGCGGATTTGTTTTTTGTTACTTAATTAACACTAAGCTATTCCTTACCAAATTGTATTTTATATAGGCTAATTTCAACATACTGTGGATAACGGCATTATACGATAATCCTATTCGTTTAAACGTAGAAAATTTTAATTTGCGGAATTTTCCAGAAATCGTGAATTTTTAAAATGAGTTTTGGCCAAGTTTTAAATCAGCTCGAAAAGGTATAAAATATAGTTGGTGGGGGGTAACAAAATAAAGTATGAAACTAATCATTTAATCTCGCACCAAATATTGAACACTTTTTACGGTTTCTTTACAACTTTTTTTACATTAATTTTAATTAATTTAATTTTACAATAATTTCTTTAATTTTTATTTATTTAATACATTTAACTGCAAGTTTGCCTCACAACCTAGTAAACTAATAACAAAATAATAACTAATCACAAAATTCAACAAAGAATACTATATTTTTTCTTAATATAATCTGAAATTAAATGGTTATGTATATTAAACAGTATAATATGTTTCCTTTCGATTCGTTTTATGTGTATGTGTTAAATTCTATGATATTGAACCACAATATGAAAATGTTTAATTAAGATCATACTAGTAGTTTTGTATTCTTTTTAACACATTACAATAAGTCTAATTTGCTGATAAAATCGGAATTTTTTAATTGAATTGAATTCAATTTATTTCTGATCATTTCCTGAAATTTTTATTTTTGTGGAAGATTAATAGTGGACGGTTAGATTCCTTCTAAATGTTCTTTTTAATAAACTAAACAATTAGAAAGCTATATACTTGTACATCTGATTTAGTATAGGTATAAAATATTGTGCGTAATGGCACCAGTTTTCAGTCTACACCAAATTCTTCATTTGTATATCTTACCGTGATGAATATATTTCCCCTTTATAAATCAATTCGATAAATAAATAATCGAGTATTAAATATATTAACTGCGTCACTTTATTAATCTTTCAAACTTTTTTCTGTTATATATAGTTTTAGATGATATTTTGAACTGAAATAATTTGTCTAGCCACATCTGTTTATATAATTATAAACTAATATTTATCTCATATTATCCATAAAGATAATTCAATTTTTATCGATTTAAAGGTAGTAATACTACTTGCATATATTTTATTTTCAGACATATATAGCAGAATTTTTTTGTGCGTTGGAAAAGGATGTTTGGATTGACGTTTTTGCAAGGTATGTTTCTATTATTATTTACTAATATATTATTATTAATTTTTTACTAACTAATTATTTAAAGAAAACGGTTTTTAAAAGGTTGTATTATTGCTGCATAGGCATATTGCTTAGGCATATAGAATACGGATATCTTTTATATCGGATGTATAATAATCTATTTTTAAATTAGCAACTCTTTACCGTTGAAAAATAAACACTTATTCAGTAACGGTCAATTGGAATCAATATCATATTGATTAACTACTGATTTATTGATTGCAATTAATTCTCGTATCCGTTTTGAATTTTTTTTATAGTCATAGCATGTATCTCCTGCACCATCGGAACCTATATTGGACTATTATTTCTGTCAACAGCGTCCTTCTAGAACGACGTATCCTCTTCCACGCCAACCACCTCCATCGACTAACTGGCTGCATTCTCGGGCTGCTCTCCTTGATCTACCCACTCTCATGGTAAGTTTGTTGTGTGTGTGAAAGCCACCTTACTCCCTAACTATATCCGGCCAACTTGTATATACTGTGTGTTGTTGAATGGAACCAAACATGGACCCTGCGCACTTGGTTGCCTTGTGTTTTTATTCAGTCAAGATTCGGGGTGAAAGGTTGGTCGTTGATTTGCAATATCCTTGCAGTAATATGTAACAGTCAGGATATCCTATTGATCGTAATGTTTAAGACTTTTGTGTTTTACTTTCAGGGTTCATGCAATTTTCCCGATTCTGTCAGAAAAGATGTTGGACTGCGCGGGGTAAGAATGATGCCGACTATTGTATACTGAAATGTTGATATCCTAAATACCCTAATTTACTCTTTACGAAGAACTAATTGTTTGACAAATTATAGTCGTCTATTGCGTTCTTCACAAATTAGTTTTATTTTCATAGTGACTTTTGATGTGTAGAAATTATGTTTACAATAGATTAAATAATAATTAGTATACAATTGTAGTTTTATTTAATAAATATTTTTAGTAAATTTTATCCGCTTTGTCAATAGGTGATATGTACCCGCTTAATCTGCTCATATTGACACGGGGTTTTTGAAGTGTTCTTATGAATTTATAGACAAATGTTTGTCCAGATAAATGAAATAGTGCTTTGTTTTTAAATTATATATATATTTTTAGGTATGAGTTTAACGTCAAATAATTTGTTGATGCAAAGTATTTACTTATTGTTTTATATATATACATTTTGTTTTATATTTTACAAATTGGAAGTACTCAATATATATATATATATATTAAGTACAACCAATATATATATATTAAGTACAACCAATATATATATTAAGTACATGCAATTTATATATACCTACAGTATGTTTAACAAAATCATTGTCGTATATAGTACGTTTACGGCTCGCGAAAGTTAACATTTTATTAAACTATGCATGAAACAAAAGTAATTTCTTAATAAGTGTCTAAGAAAACAATTTGCTTAAATGGAAAGCAAACAATTATTGTGTTTAAATTGTAATTAACCTATAAACGTGATTGAAATAGTCGTGTTACGATTTGTAGACCGATTTTGTTTAAAATAAAAAATGTGACAAATTGTATATTTTGTTAAAATATTCAAATTGAAACACTAATTTCCATATTAAACCACTAATACTATATTTATAATAATAACTATTGTAAATAACAACGATTGGTACTTTTTAAAGTGAAAATAAAATCTCGTTATTTACTTAATGGTCTAGTGATTTTACAGCATTTTATTTTTTCATTTTTTCCATAATTATTTGGAACTTTAAATCTTTAATGTTCATATACACATTTGTAAACGAAGTATTGATTTGAAAAGTTGTTTCGGTCAAGGCATGATATTAACCTGATTCACCACTGCACTTTACTTGCAGAAATCCATCACCTTTTATTGCTGGGATTCACACCTGTCACATTCAAGTGAGATACCAACCTATTTGTCTCTCTAGATATACTTAATATACACCTATAGTTGCTTTATTAATTGCCGAAATGTCCTTATTTTTCTTATTAAAAGCGGGTGTTACCGATGCTTTCTGAGGGAACCCGTGTTGTTAATTTGGATATTGGAAAGTCCTACATTACTGACGTCTATTGTCCCGAGTCAATGCAGTCAAATGATACACAGACAAAGTCGTCAGTTGAAACACTACCAAAGCGGTTGGTAAGAAAATCAAGATTCTTCAAAATGAAAACACCTCTAAAAATGCTTTTATCATATATATTTATTTTGGCCTCAAAATTTGCAATAAAGTCTATTTAAAATTAACAGTAATAAATGTATTTTACTATATATATTAACATAAGAAACAGAGAATGTTATCATGTGGTAATCCAAACTTACACTTCCGAATTGAAAGGTCGGCTTCACCTTAAAATATGTCGAATCTATTTATATACCTTGATATGTTGCATTTATTCGTAGGTTTATCTTAATTTTTTATTCTTTTTTCTTGATTTCATTTAAAATCTTGATGATCCATTCACAACTATTAGAAAGATGGTTAAGTTATATTTGTTAATCTTATAATTCCTATAATTACAGGAATGTTATAATTAGTGTAGTAGCCTACCCTGTCATATCATCGATACATTTATTCATACATATTATGTTGTATCCATTCAATCTATGAAAGCAATGGAGTACTTTTCAGTTAAGTGTGAGAAGTATGAGAGTTTAAAATATATGTTGAATGTACTACATGATCAGTAGACATTATCGAACTATTGACGAATTTGTTTACATTTCAATTTTTTTTTGATTATCGATATGTCTATATTTGTATAAGATATTTAAATACATATAAGTTGGTGCCGCCTATATTTTTAATGTTTTTTCGAAATACTTTTGTAATTTTTCTTGCGATAGACGATACTTATTAATTTTCGACATAAACTACAGTATGTCCTTTATACATAGCTAATAGAGTATATAGAATTAATTAGGATAAATTAAAGTAAGTACATCACGTGGAGTATATTACGCAATATATATAAAGATATAACTACTTAGCTCCATAATTTAATATAGTTCTTTATAGAAACTGACTGTTAAGTAGTTGACTTAAGAATATAATTAGACAAGCATACCAGGCTACACACAAACTGACGTTTAGAAAATTGGATTAGTCAAATTAACAAGAACATGCTTTCAATGTAATTCGTCTTTACTAATATTATTTTTCTTAATACATACATTTTTCAGCTTTATTTGTATATGAAATCTTTAATATCTTTCTTTGCTTTTAATGTATTTTCCTCACTATTGTTAGCCACTAATATAGTAAAGATTAGAAATATATCATATTACTAATTATTATCGGTTAGTTCGTAATATTATCAAATACATATATTTTGGAGTTTATATTCTTTATAGTTTATTCTATCTATTCACTTTTATACCCTTCCGCGTGAAAAACGATACTATCGAATATTTTAGTAAAATATTAACAGACCGAACTCTTGCTCGAAATTTTATTTTTAACATCTCGAAATATTTCCAAAAATCGGCATATTGTTGACAAATAATTTATTTCTCTCCATAATGTTCCTACATAGGCTATATATGTAACACAAATACTACCACTAAACGTAATAATTTTATATTCATCATATATAATAATAATTTAGCATTGTCTACACTGTTACATTGTATTGTATGCCAATATTGTGTTTATCATAATACTGTAGATGCCAAGGTCAATGATTTATTTAATCGTAGTCTGATTTTGAGGCATACATTGCTAGGCATTATATGTTGTGGTCAATGAATATTGATTTTATTAGAAATTATAGATTTTCGTTAAATCTGCTGTGTTAACTATTAGTATTTGACAGTAAATAAAAAACACATTTTTGTTATCTAAGTTTTTGGGATCGGCGTTGTATTTCTTTTCAACAATTATATTCAAACTCACTTTGCAAACTGTAAAACTGTCGCTAATGACGCCATCGATCGATTGCAGAGGAACTACCTGCGCAACAACTGGACTACCGTAGCAGTCCCCAACAACGCTAACCAGACCAATGACAGTTCCCTGGCAATCGCTGATCACTTCAAAAGTATTTTCCTCAAAACGATGGTGGCTATTTTAGGTATGGAAGATCGCATTTGTATGAGCTTAATCTACTCAATGTTTCAATTATTACTGATTTGTCTGTTATATTAACGTACTATAATACGTAAACTGTTATGTATTTGACCGTAAATATAAAACTCCGCATTTTATAATTTGTAATAGCAATATTATTTTAGAAAGCAATTTAAACAAAGTCTTTTCATTACATCATATCCATTTTTGTTGGGAAATTTCCTTTCAGTTTTATTACAGTAATTTATTCTTTTTGATTTCGCATTTTCAAACATTTCCGCCCCGCCCTTAAAAACCAATCTACTTAAAAGAACTTTTTGTGTTATTTTGGAATTTATAATATGTTTGCTATTGATTTGATATAATTAATTAAATAAATATTGTTTACAATAATTTAATATTTAAATAGTATAATAATAGTAATCATAGTTTTATAGAATATATATCATAGTAAATCAAAATGGTACCATTCTGTTCCATTTCTGAACAAAACAAATAAATATTAAGAAAGAACCAGTAAATATCAAAGTGGTTGTCGAATAAGAAACAAAATTTTATAATAATATCAGGATAATTTAAATGAAAAACAACATTTAGTAACAAACTCCAGAAAGGTCGTACAAAAGGAATTTGTTATCATCAAACTCCAAATACTAGTTTTACATATTTTTTAATTACAAAACAGGTTTGGAGTATAAGATCTGTGAATTTAAAAGAGAGTCTACCAAATCCAAAAAAGCCGCAACATAACTAAGGACAGTCTGGATCATAATTAAAAACACGTGTAACTATAGTGACATTTATAACTAAAAAAAGGGCAAAAGATGACTAAACCATGCCATTAGCCGGAATATATACAAAACTAAACAAATTTTACAAGGGCTAGTGTCCAATAATAGGTTTAAATAATTATATCGGAACTATTGTCTTTGACTTAGATTGTTTAGCATCAGGAATGATTATAATTATTTCCAGATTACTATTATTAACATTGAATTGAAACTAGGCTACAAATCAACACGATGAAAATTGTTATTCGATAGCGTAAGTGGAAGTTGTTTGAACAATAATTGTCTAAACAATTTATTAGACATACAAAATAATATATAATATGATCCAAGATAATATGTGCTTATACTAATATATCTATGCAGCATGGTTTTAAGACAAGTATGCATACCTTTTGTCTATTATATGTAACTTTTATATTAGGGTTGTTTGTGTTCATATTTATCGTTTTAAAAAATATTTTTTAAAACGTAATAAACTTTGCATGCATAGACACATATGTATATAAAAATAGGTTCGAGTATGTAATGTCCTACAATCAACTGAATTAGGCTAAAAATAACAGAACTGACGTCATAATAAATCGACAAACCTTGGAAATTTCAAATGAACAATCAGTACATTGACAAACGTATAAATCTTTATTTGCGGAAATATAATACGGAGTGTTTAATATGAAATTCCGATTATATATATATAAAATATCGGTTAATTTTGGGATCCGTATTTTCTTGTGATTCCTTTGTTAGTCAACTTTTATTTGTTGATGATTTATTAATGTGCTAATTTTATTAGCATTTGTTTTAAAAAAGTTATGTATTTCATAGTTTGAAGTTGATTATTTTTAAAAGGAGCTAAAAAATACTGGTCCTTGATCACTTTAATTATTTTGTTTCTACATTCTTTTAACATTAACTTTTTTAACTTTAATTATATTATAATACTAAATATTAATGTCATATGCTAAACACGCCTGAAAAAAGTCAGCGTTTAGTTTAGATTTTAAAGGCTGAAACCGATACATTGTACATTTTCAATATAAAACAGTATAAGGTAGTCTATAAAACAACATGCCAAGCATTAATTGACTGTAATTGACTGCAATTGAAACACTGTACTATGCTGAATTCAGTAATCATAACAACATATTTGTTATTCACAATTTAAAGTATGAAAATATTGTTAATATAATGCAACTCATTATAAGCTTTGAATTCCCAATATACAATATCATGTTATAAACGAGTTGAGTGTATTGAGCCTCCATTAATTTTCGCTCCTGAGAATTCCCAGATATGAGGAGAGATCAAGTTTGATGATGTCATTAATATGACCGAAATGACAGACGTTCTGTTTCACGTACAGTCTACTTAGCACAACATTAACTGCCAAATTACCTTATCTATTATCTCCATTTCGGTCTTGTAACTGGATCATATAGCATATATGATGTGACAAAACTGAGCCATGAGTATTATAAAATATCACCATGTGGGGGAAAATATCACCCTATTGCTTGCATGGAGTTCTGTAGTATTATTATGGTATTATTA
Source organism: Coelogynopora nodosa (assembly GCA_034780555.1). Taxonomy (NCBI): domain Eukaryota; kingdom Metazoa; phylum Platyhelminthes; order Proseriata; family Coelogynoporidae; genus Coelogynopora; species Coelogynopora nodosa. The sequence continues at coordinate 14,805 of JAUZND010031447.1, forward strand.
AAAAATGGTGTGCATTCTATATAACCTATGTTAACTTAGGGGGGGTCATTTTAAGTTTTAATAAAAACAATACAACTGCGTTGAAAATAGTTTTCCGACTAGGCCTATATGTTACACGTTTATCGATACAAAATTTTATTTTGCGATTTATAATCTCATTAATATATTATATATCTTTATATTGGCTAGATTCAATATATCAGAATTGATTCTTTTAAAAAGTTAATTCACATACTGAACAATTTTTGTATATTATATTATAATAAATTCGACAAATAAAAATACACAGTTCTGTGTTGAATTATAATAAATCGAAATATATTTTGCTTATTCCACCCTTGTTCACATGGTTGCCGAAGGATATTTCTCTAATTGTAATATGCATTCGATCCTGTTACCCATTTATAGATATAATCAATTAAAACTATTTATATTTTTGCTTAAAAAGAAATGTGCAAAATTTTAATAGCATTTGTTTTTAAAAAAGTTATGTTAGTCACAGTTTGAAGTTGTCTTTTTTAAAATGAGATAAAAATGATCTTAGTCGATCAAAAAAATACAAATCAGTTGAAATTAAGTTATTTTTTAATCTCTTAATTAAAAATAATCGTTTAAAGCTGTTTAATTTGATCAAATACAGGCCGAAATATGCGTAGTTTAGTACTACCTATAGAAGATAATAATATGATTATCGACTGGTATATAAAACAAGCATTTTGCCGCTACCAAGCGATACATCATAGCCATCTGAGAAATTAGTCCTGATTTTGAGACGTGATGATCCCGATGCGCCTGCCCTGCAGGTAACTACCGGTCGACACTGGTCAAAAGTCACGTCGACAAAGAGATCACCATGGACGTGGAGAAGTTCAAAATGTCTAGGGGAACGGAATTGGCTCCATTTCTCGCCCAGGTTTACGAGTCGCAGATGGTTCGCACGGTTAGTGTCATATGCCCTTCTCAGCGAACCTTGTTTTGGGTTTATTTCTGTAGAGTGCCATTTCAAATTAAATGGTTAGGCCTATAGCTTGAATATAATTTGTTTAGTTCAAAAAGTAATATATTTTTATTATGTAGCTTTATATTAGCACTAGAGATCTTTTTTGATCTTTTAAAAATGTTAAAAGATTATCGTAAAGCTCGACTTACACGAGCATCCTGGATGCCGGCGGCAAGTAGAACCGATCCCTACTTTTCTCGGCATCCTTGCAATTTGATTGGTTAATAGTTTAATAGTTAATACATAATAATATAAATAGCGCACCAAATTAAAGAATAAATTCTATAAAAATAGTACGATTATTTTATGGTCTAAGATTATTAATATTATATATTTTTTATTAAACATTAAAAAAACTAATAATAATAATTATATATGAAATATATAAAATAAAATTTTATCAATGCTATGTATAAATTATATATTTAAACATCGATTATTATAATATCAAGTAATTTTAGTTTGTAAATTATTCTTTTACAAAACTTTTTGTGTTGCTTGTTCAATAAATATCCATCAATTGTATATATCGTTGTATTTTACACATACTATAGATCGTTTCTTATTATAATAAAGCCTGTTATTATATCTCATCTATATATATTTATATAAGCATAAAAATGGTCAGATTTTGTTAGTTACATATCGTAGCTGTTTTTCATAACTAACGTATATAATTTTAGCCACTTTTTTATAACAATAATTTTCGTTTTTATGATATTATATAATAAATATATTTTCAGAAAAGTATCTAAGATGACTTAAATTTGTTATACAAAACAGCGACGATATTTAGTAAAATCTTACAATTTTTAGACTTATATTATATACAGATAACATATATAATAATAGGCTTTATTATAGTATGAAACGATCTATTTATTAGTAAAATTTACTACGATATATATAATTTAAGGATATTTATTGTATAAGTAACACAAAACTATTATAAAAGAATAATTTACTAACTAAAATTATTTAATATATTATAATAATCGATGTCGATAATATTATTCAACGTTTATAATATTTAAATATATATATTATTTATGCATAACATTGTTAAAAAGTCAATATTATTTTATATATTTTAATATAATTAATTTTTTTATTATTGTTTAATAAACTATAATTTTAATAGATAATCTTTAACCGTAAAATAAGTTTTTTATATTAATTATAGAATTTATTCTTTTATTTTAGTGCGCTATTTATATTTTTATGTATAGACTATTAACCAATCAAATTGCAAGTATGCCGAGAAAAGTAGAGATCGGTTCTACTTGCCGCCGCCATCCAAAATAATTCGACTTCCGTGGGCATCCCGGATGCCTGTGTAAGTCGGGCTTAATAGCATATATATATTATCCAGTTTAATTTTAATCTCTACAAGTAACCATTTTGTTATTGTAGCATATTATAGGATATGTAATGCCAATACTTTTTTAATGGAAATGCGCTTGTTCCAAGTATTATATTGGATTAAATTGTCGGCTAATCAAGTAATATATACGATTATTTAAGCAATACAATCTTGTTTTAGAAGAATAATATATTGTTAGATTTCATACTACTTTGGTATGTGGTATAGCCTATATACAATCTATATTTAAATGTCATAGTTATTAGTTAGAGAATATTTTAAATATTATGGGTGACATACTGTACACTTGGAAACATACTATCAATATGAAATTTCAGTTCTGCGATCATCGGGTGGAATTGTTGAGCTCAAAGCAATTAATAACGGACGACTTTGAAGATGCTGCAAGTTCATTCGATATGAAAGATATTAGCAAGAATAAATTGAAGTCTGTCATTATAAACAAGGTAGATATTATAGGTTTATATTAGGATGCGTTCATTATTATCGGAATTTATAAAATTATATTTAAATGATGTTTGTTGTTGTAATATATATTTTTCAGTTTATGACAGAATAAACCAACAGAGCATATTAAATAATACTTGTATGTTGTTTACATTTTTAAAAAAGTTAAAGGGCTTTGCATTTACACTTTGTGAATGTTATAATTAAATGTCTTACTTTTTTTATTATAGATCTCATGTTTTACATAGAAAATACTTTAGAAAGCTAAAAATTGAAATATATTATTATTTTGATAACAGTATTAAATATTACAAAATCTCAAAAGTAATATTCAATAAAAATATGATTATCCCTTTTCTGCATTATTATGAAAAATTAGACATACGTCACCATTAAACAAATTATTTATTTAACAAATGTTTGACATTACAAGGTCATAATCATCTTTTAAATAACATAATTTTATCATGTAAGCTGAAAAGGCGTTAAGTAAACAATTGACACCTTAGCGTAGTGCATTTGTATCAATTTTTAATCATTTGTAAGTAATATTATTTATGAAGAGTTATATTTACAGATACCAAATTTTTCTTTTAGTCTTTGTATTATTTCCCCACCATTTAATACGATATTATATTCTATGTTCATGCTATGTAACAATATATAATGATTGATAGTAATATAATGCTGGAAGTTTTCTGGTAAAACCCTGAATTAAAAAAAATTGTTGCGTCTGGAGATTTACAAAATAAAACAATCTCCTATAATCACAAATTATTTAAAAACGAGTGAATAATTTGCTTGCATCCTTGCAGCTTGTCTTCATTTATCATGCATAAAGATTCACTATTTTAGTTGTAGATTTAGTTTTCGATTTTAGTAGTAGATATGACAGCTGTGTGATACCTTTATTTACAGTACAATTGTGCTTATTGTGGCCTAGTGTTATTAAATATGGTAGACAGAATATAAAAGTTACACCATTTTTCATGTATAAATCATAATTGCATTGAAAAGCCAGGTAACCACTCAATCTATTGTTACAGGAATTTCCTTTTTTGCTTAGTGAAAAATATTTGCTAAAAGTGATGTGAATATGCTGTATAAAAATTTTTTTTTTTCTACTTCTGCTTGTGAACCCTGTACAAAACTTTCCAACTAATTCTATCTGAATCTTTAGGCACAACCTATGGTCAAGAGTGCTCTTATAAGCGTAAGCAGGCCATGCTCTGGCACCTATTTATACACGTGGCTATTATTTAAGCAAGCTTAAGCTTCAGTTGACAAACTTGCCGATTGTTTCAGCAAGTTTTCTGTCATACAACTATTATCACGCCGCTGTCTAATACCTCTCTTGGCATTGTATATAATTCAATCATTGCCCCACTTATTTTCAATTTGTTGGGAGACGATTTACAATATAGATTGTAAATCACTTTGATAGTAGTTGACAAAGATATATAAATAAATTTCGGAAATTACAAAACTATCTTCTTTTTAACTTTATTTATTATTTTACGAGAAGATAGTACGATTATATCAAAATTAAGAAGATAGGTCCTTTTATTTTTTGTTTAACAACTGTTAAGTTAGACCAACCAACCTAAATAACTATGGCGGCTCAAATGGTTTAGCCAGGCTATCTCATAAGAATTACCTATTGAAGTAAGGTATACCTGGTAAATCTAAAGAATTACGATTTAAGCATGATATTCGTGGTAATTCTCTAAGCTTCGCCATTTAAACAAGGTATACGTGGTAATTATATAAGAATTACCATTTTTAAATAGGTAAACGTAATAAATCTCTAAGAATTACAAGGTATACCTTTTTGTAATTGTAATTATTATAGATTTACCATGTTTACCTTTTTTATGGTAATTCTTAGAGATTTACCACGTATACCTTGTTTAAATGGCAAATCTTAGAGAATTACCACATAGCCTACCATGTTTAAATTGTAATTTTTGAAATTTACCAAGTATACCTTACTTCAATGGGTAATTCTTAGAGATATCCAGGCTGGACCATTTGAGCCGCCATAAGTAATTATGGCGTTCAAACGTCGAGCGGCGTTCTGAACGTCGCTCGATATATCGAATAATTGGTGACAGTGTGGCTATCGTGTTCGTTTATTCTTACGAAGATTGGACATCCTCGAACTAAGGCGGATGAAACTTACAATTATACACAATACATTCGCATATGGAATGTTGTCAAAATAGCTGTTTTGGTGCATAGGTGTTGAAATCTAGTTCTGCTGTTTATACCCAGATACCGTATATTGATCTCTTAGTACACTATACAACAAATGTCCCGTTTTGCATACTACTTATATCAAAGTTATGAAAAAACAAAAACACGAGAATTTAATGCACAGGGCAAACAGACAGGGTGTCCCAAAAGTAACCGAACCTAGAAAATATTTTCTGTATAACGATATTTAACTTATTGAGTGAATATCTATGTAACTTATGTGCGATGAAATGAAACCAGTGATATTGATTTCTATGACGTTTAGTCTATCCTGAGAGCTTTGGCTACTATAATAATGAATTGACGATAATATTACGAACCTTGGTTACAAACATTCTAATTAGCGGTTCAGTTACTTTTAAAATTTAGAAATTATACAATTAAATTATTTAAATTATATTTTTAAAATTAATGTATAAGGCAACTATTGATTTTAATGCAAAAAATATTCATTCATATCAATTTTGGTGTAATTTTTCTAATTGAATTATACGTTTAATAATATACCGCCAATACTATTATTATAATGATTTTTTATAGATAATAATTTTTTAAATTTTAATTATGTTTTGTTACAATTAATCTTTTTTTAAATTTCTTTGTAGTTTTTTGCTTATATTTTAAGTTGATTATTGATTACATATGTAAACATTATAGGGCATGCACATTCAATTTTTTAAAATAAATAAAGAAGCATGTCAAAAGTTACTGCCTATTAATATTTTATTAAGAAATTTGTTATAAACCTATAGTATATAACACTATGATATTTATTTTATTGTAATATATATTGGCATGCAATATGCTCTGTGATTGGTGTATTTCTATTATTGAATGTAATATTTTGCTTGGCTTTTTTATAGTGATGATGTTATGTGTACTATATTATGCTATATATCTGGTTGTAATCGAAACATCTAAACACAATAAACTGGAATGAATATATCATTTATGTTTGATTAACTGTTAATGTTATGTATATCACCTATTTGTTTATTAACTATTACAAATATCAAAGTTTTACTGATTTCAAATCATGCACCATATTAGATGATTACATTATAGTATCCATAAATACCGTACATTTTAGTCTTCAGTTATGGGCCTACTACATCATATAGTGTTGACTCAATTATACATTAATTGATAATGCTATCGAGATATCTCTTTAGGGTGTAATTTATACAAAGTTTCGTCCGTATTGATTACATTATGGTGTAATATCCGTCTTCTATATAATGATTACAATGTAATATTGATATTAATGTATTTCAGGTGCGTCAATTTGCTCCCAGGAAGAAACCCAGTTCTACGGTTGGTGCTGTGTTGTATTGATTATGTATAGTGCCGAGTTAATGTTAATGTTATAACGATACCTGCGTTATCAGACGATGTATTTTTCTAATTTTTACGCTATTTATAAACGCTTTATAATTCGGAAAAGTATTTTGTAAAATGATTCGGTGCATAGTATTTGAAATTGATTAAATGTATACATTCTCGATAAATGTAGTATTGCCATGAATTAATAAATTGAAAAACTAATTTTACCGATTAGTTTATTATTAAAAAAATATATAAAATTAGTTTTTGTATAGAAGGTTCACTCAATCATTTAATTCAATTTTGTGTGTTATATAAATAATGTCATTATATATGATATAGCCATCGATATATTCCGACTAAATTAATAAAATTGTTCTTGTCTTTATGTAAAATTATTAAATGTGGCCCGTATTAATATAAAAGTTACCAAAAATTATTTCGACATGATTTTTTCTAGGCAGATTTTTATTGGCTAATTTGGGAACATTCTAATATAACCTACCTAATTCTCTCTAGCTTATAAATATAATAGATATACATTAGGCATTGTTCAAATACTTTTAACGCAATTATTGGTGGGTAACTGATGTAAGCACGCACAGTATAGGGTCTACATTGTTGACCTGATATTTCACTTGCAGACAAAACTTTACCGCTCTGACAGTGATCCAATGATTCACAGCATCGAAATTCAACACAGTACTCCGGTAGGTGTTCAATGATGTATAAAACATTCTATGGCTTGATCTATAGGGGTAAATCGATCTACGAATAATCGTAGCTTGGTCTAGGCCAAATGTCAATAATTTGGTCAATAATCTATAGTCTACATAGCTCGATCTACATTTTTGAGTCATCTATAGAGCACGAAATACATAGACTTCTAGTAAGCGGTCTAGATGGTCTGTCTACCTTTGTTCCATTATAGGCCAAATATAATTAAATAACAAATATAAGGCCAATATATACTATCCGGTTACCACTGCCGGATTTACCTCATGCAGGTTGGGTAAATCCGGACGTCATATAGCCCACAATTTTTTATTCTTAAAGCTAATTATAGGTAGATGTTTTATCGGGTTAAATTATGATAAAGTTGAAGTCGTTATTGTATAGATATTAAATTTCACCTAGTCTCCAGTTTTAACAACAATTTATCACAATTTTCTGAAATTATGCCGGAATTCCCCCACTCTCCCCTACGCACACATGCTAACTTGCCTAAATACTTTACATATAGGTATGCATGCTAACTTTCAATAGATGTCAAGTAATTTGTTTGAAACTGTGCCAACTATTTTTTCACATATATGTATATATAAGTAGTGATTCAATTAATTGGATTGTCACTACATATCTTTATAAAAGTACCCCTCAGTAAGCATCAGTTATTACACTAGTTTACAACATTAATTCAGTTAGAAGACAAAAACATTATCGTAATAATTTTATTCTCTGGACCATTTTAATGATAAAAAACTATTTAACAGATATCGGTTTAATTTTGAAATATTTAACTATAGATTGATACGTGTGGTATAGCCAATGGGCTATTAAATTGTAAATCTACTGTAATGTAAGGTTTTTTAAATAATGGTTAATTAGATTGTGTTTGACTCTTTTCCAAAGTGCGGCTGACATTCATTCTATTTGAGTGATATATCAAATACATATACTATTATTTTTAATAATTATATTATTTTTATAATAATCATTGTTATCTGTAATTGGTGTATTTATACCGAATTGTTATAGCTAGTGTTATATTCTTCAAAAGTACTAAACTATAAATGAGTAATAATTACAAATATTGATTTATGTTCAAGAATTAATACTTATGAACTATATAATATGTTATTTTAGATTCATAGTATTAGATATTATGTGAGACTTTTCGAGCCTAACCTTATTTATAATTACTTTTCGAATGCATAAATTCATTTAAGATAAATCGAATTATAATGGTTCTGCAGAAACATGTAATATTAATTTTATTATTATATTTTGAAACACTGCTTCGTCTATATAAATTCATATTCTGTGCTACTGTATAGTTCATATTAAATCTAATATATTTTAATTTATGTAATATTGACCCACTGATAATATTTACCAGACCTAGACTAGGAATAACTATATGCCTATAAGTGTAATAAATCAACTATATTTATACTAAAAACAATTATATCTGTTTAGTTGAAAATATATGTTAATTCTAATCTAATTTAGAACTAAAATGTTATGTTATAAAATATTTAGTTTTGATCAACTCATTTATTTAGTAGGATTTTTCTTGTTGCTAAGCGCCGTCAAACTATTCTTACACTTTGCTGATAATATTATTTTACTGTATAATTTAATTTTTTTATCGATAGATTGATTCTATATTTATATCTGAATTTTTTTACAAAATATATCTTTTAACACAGCTGTGACGGATGTATTGGTGCCATTTATTAAACGTGTTGGTTTTATAATATTTAAATATATGTGTTTATTTGAATAAGTTAAAAAAATCTGAACCTTTTTTTGTGAATTTATTTGTGGGGTACCATTGCATCTAAGATAATTTATTGTTTAGTGATGCCCTTTTTATAAAAGAAAACTGACTCACTAATAAAAACTATTTGTTCATTCGACTAAAATAACTTTGTGGAGGATCATAATTTCAGGCTACTATTATATGTCCAATATTTACTATATATAACTAACATAACTGTTTCTATTATTCGCAAACTGATTAACGAATACATCTGCAATATCGATCTAACTGTTGTACTATAACTTAAATAAATATCTGTGAACATCGCAGCCAAAAGACTAATACAGCATCTGCAATATCGATCCACTGTTGTACTATAAATAAAAATAAATATATGTTAACGCATTGCAGCCAAAAAATTCAGTTGACGCCTCAAAAAACGGAATTACGAGTCTAGCAGAAATTCGACCCCAGAGGTACCACATCATTGAAGACGGGATTCTGGAGAAGGCTCTCCGGAGGAGTGGCAGTGCCCAGAACATTCACAGCGTTTGTGATCCTGATGTTATGTAAGTCAGAGGGAGACTAGAGTCAAGAAATCCGGGTTTTCATATTGAATAGCTATGTTTAAGGTTATATAAAAATTTTACAATAGTAGGGGTGTGTCCGCGACCGGGGTTAAACTGGGAATCTGGTGATATTACCCAAAAATCAGGAATTGTGGTATTTTCATTAAAAAACCGTGTATTCTAACAATTTAGAAGAAAAACCTGAAATTGTTTTTATAGGCTATGCTTTTTTGAGAATTTGTATTTTGGGGATAAAAACTTGCAAAAATTATATGAGACATTTTTTAATCTTTGAATTTATATATGTATATTACCACCTATTATTTTTTTATTTAATATTTTACATCTTATATTTGACTGCACGTCTTATAACTTGACTTCACAATTAGCATTTCTCTTATAAATGAAATTGTATAGGGCTTATCTAAGTGTACATCTAAATGTGACCGTGCTTTGTTTGAAAAATATGCAACAAACAAAAAAACTTTTTCTAAGAAACACACATCATTCGACAGTTAAAATCTTATAGAGCATATTAACATGTTATTAACTAATATACTACTCACAACAATAAATTGTTCAATAGTGGGAGCTCAGAGCAGCTGTTTCAATCTTCTTAGATCTCCTCAGCTGGGCTTACCCAACTTATCGATATAAAGACGCGATATGTAAGGGATTGGATGCTGAAATTTGAAAAAAAAAGAAACTGAAAATAACTTTAGCATTTTTGGTGTTTTAAAATTATGATTAAAACGCACGAGAATTGAGTATAGACAGCCGATAATTGGGGTATGAAAATGTCTCGTATTTGTTGAATCATGTGGAATTAATATTGTTTGTACATTACATTTTCATATATATAATACTAACATTGCATAATTTTCATTAGTTCCATACCTTATTCCGCTGAATATGGTGTGTATACTTTTGAATGTTTAAATAATAAATATGCATATGTTTATATATTAGTAATATAAAAGTCATATATTTTTGTTTGTCATATAGAATATTTTAACGTTTTGGGTACTTTTTCATAAAGCACAAGTCAATTCCACAAGTGTTGTAAAAGAGTGTTTTATAAATAACAATAGCACACTAAGTAGTGACTTTTAGAATAATTCAAGGAAACCTTGGAGAAGTTTATAAATAGATATTGAGATGGTGTGAATGGTCAATATTTTGCAAATTAGCTGTTCATCTAAGCCAATTAGAGAACAGTTTATATTTAATGATGCGTGTATATCTTCGCCGCTTCTCCCATGTGCTGCACTGACTCACATAAACAACAACTGAAGATGACCGGTAATTATATTTCCTCGGTGTGTCCCCTCCTCTCCACACTACAGTCCCTTCCAGGCTCGCAGGGGCCCGCCACCACTCTCACCGCCGCACAAACCCGCCAGCCCCCCACCAGTCGGCAACATGATCGATCTGAGTATACCACCGCCAATATCGCCGCGCACCACATCCTCCACGACCACTTCGCCACAGAGCAAGTTTTCACCGGCACGACCCCTCAACCCCCCCGACTATCAGCTCCCAATCATCCCACCTATGAAGTTGCGCAGAGGCACGGTAGGATGGTTGGTCCTTGTCTGTATGGTGTTCTGCTGTCGTGGTGCTTAGAGTCTGATTGGCCAGCGCGCCTACCCACACGACACTGCAGCATTTAGAATAGTGGAATTTAACGGGCTTACCGCCATTTATTTCATGTAATAAGGGAATTTGATAATCTTACTAGAAAAAATAGGAATTTCATCATTTAAAATAAAAAAACAAAGAATTTCATTATTTTACTTTAATATTTACTTTCTGTAATCATGTTTTAAAGCATGTATTCTATGCTTTCAAACTTTTCTACAACACAGTTACTGTATTACAGTTTTTTACTAAACGGATTAGTCTGTTTTCGTAAGACACTTTCCCAATAGACTTGATGGAATACATTTTTATATCTGTATATCTAAGGTTTCTATCTTAGTTATTACTAAATTTATAAATTAATATAGAATTATTTATCCTTAATACAATTAATACAAAACTTAATGTTGCTATAGTTAATTATTTATTTTTAATTAATTAAAATTTCTTAATTTACAATTAATAAACACATAATTCAATTATTACAATATATTGTAATCCACACCCGCTCTGAATTAAGAAATATATTTTTATTCTAATTTATTTATTTGGTTTCACTTACTATTATTGACAATTGTATTTTAAAAGTGATAGAAATACAGTACCATACTATATTATATAGTACGTTTTTGAAAATTGCTATTTTAAAATACTGAAATCGTTGGTGATTATGCATTTTTTGTTGCAAATCCGTTAAATGAGCCATATGGATAGAAACTAGCAATGGAATTTTTGGGTCATTTTTATTTAATTTTTATATATATTTATATGAATAAAAATATCCGATTTTTTATAATAAAATGATCCAAACATTTGCTTATATTTTAGCATTTTTTAACAAATGTCAATCGATATCCGTATTTGCTATTATATAAGAAAAGTTTATATATTTGTTTATCGAGGTTATGAATATAATGTACAAATAGTTATTTATAGTTAATTAGTATGGGGTAAAGCTTTTTACGGCTAATTTTCCCCCAAAATAACAGGAACACGAGGAAATTTTTTAATAAATAAGATAATCACTCTTCTGAATTTGGTCCTATCTGGGGTACCGGTCGAATTGTTGGAGTACTTTCCTCAAATGAAAGTGACTATATTTGGAAGTAATTTTAATATACTATATATATATTCTTTTATACGTAGAGGACTTAAGAGAGAAACAAACTTTTTCAAAAATCAAACAACTTTTAGAAAGTAAGTCACGAAATAATATTTTTATTGGAATTGAAAACAACATTTAAAATAATTTTTGGCTAATGATCCGTGATACCATCTAATTTTTAATTTATGCCACATTTGGTTGACTATATAATTCACTTTGCATTATATAGTGTAGAACGTAAATTTAATAAAAATGACAATATATTGTGAATATTTATTGAAAAGCGTAATTTAAATGACACACACGAAAATAATACTCTGATATATAGTTATAGTAGTAACGATCGAATAACTTTTTGATTCTTTGATTGACTGTAAGATTCTTTCTCTTGGATTTGCTGTGTGAGCCCCTGAAAAAAAGATGCCAGATTTATATAATATGCGGACTGTTGTTGAGTAAATGAGTCTGTTAACAAAATGTGTACATAAATCACTATATATCACATGCCAGCAACTTCTTGTATTACTCCTTCAGCAATGTTAACCAACCACAGCAAAATCAATTAGAGCGGAACGGTTATCACGTCTCCATAGTAGTTAAAGTGCACCTTATAAGGATATAGACTAAAGAACAACAGCTCACGCCACCTATGGCTTTGAACACCAAGAAATAAAGGGACAAATGTAAGGTGTCTATACACATACCTGACATTTGCGTATAAGCCTATACCTGAATTATGCTTAAAATATATAAAAGAGTTATTTTTAACAAACAAACAAAAGTAAATAGTAAACAAAATATACCTGAATTTATTTATTTATACGTGAAAATTCTTTTTGTATTGATAATAATTTTTTTTCCTGTACCTATTAAATCTAAATTAATAAATTGACATTGGATATAACGACAAGTTTGTGTTTGCCTATATCAACACTTTTTTTCTTGAATTTATACCTCTTTTTGAATATTAAATTTTTTTAAAAGTTTTTTTGTTAAATTAAATATGTGTAAATATTATTGTAAACATAGTATACGTGATTATACGTTAATTTTTTTAGTCTTAACATGTAGATATTCTTATCAATTTTCATCAGTTTTACTTATTGACTGCCATAATTTATTATCTTCCTATATTTTTCAGCATTTTATTATTGATATATGAATTTGCCTATAAGAAAAAGCACATGATTATGCAAAATACTTTTCAATAATTTGTTTTACTTAACGGCAATTGATTTATCTTTGGGTAGGAAGATAATCCTCAAATCTCTATTTTGGAATCATTCAAGGCATAGTTTTAGTTTATTTATTCCATATTGTCTTCTATTTCTAATATTTCTATAATTTATTCTTCTACTTATCCTGTTATGGCTCTGTTCTCTCTTTAGGGGGTTGAACTACGCGAACATCAAGCTGAAAGGATCAAATCGCAACTGCCCCCACCCCGTCCTCCTCCCCTTAAGCCACAACAAGCAGCTGCAATAAATCAACAGCAGCCGCAGAATCCAACCTACGTGATATCTATGGTGGACGAGATTAATAGGTCTGGTGACATCTTTGGAGCTGCACAAATGTCACATCCAGAAAGGAAGAAATCAGCAACGGTGAGAGAGAGAGGAAAGGGCCGGAGAGGGAAAGGGCGGAAGAGGGAGGGGGCGGGAGAGGGAGGGAAGTTTGAATTGTTCTGAAAGGGCTTGTTTACTGTGACTAGTTTAACTTTACTATTTAGTTTATAAAAAGTCAAATCTAGTAAATTCTTATTCTATTGAATTTTCTTTTATTATGACAACTTTAATTTTCTTTTTTTATGACAACTTTAATTTCATTCTACTATGCTACACGGCCCCGTACGAAAAACTGTGCCGCTACTCTAATCTTGATTCACTATAGCAATTTGAATTCTTCGGAAATATATTAATTCAAATTTAACATAACTATATAATGCTGAAATACGAAAACGAGAAGGATATAATGCACATGATAAATATATATTGGTGTAAGGCACCTATAAATATAATAATAACTAAATGTAACTAAAAAATATAACTAAAAAACTATATATAACTATATATATAACTTTAAAAAATTAACTAAAAAATAACTAAAATGTAATAGTAACTTTAATTTAATAATTGAGTTGATGCATTTTAATAGGTTATTATACAATGCATTATCTGACTGTAGTTCCCATTTTTTTTATTTTCGACGATTTGAAGCGTGAGCACCTTAAAACATTGTATAATTAATATATTATTTACTATATTTTTTAATTAGATATTCTTTTTTTTTGGAATTGGACATATGAAAATGAGGCATAGAAATAATCACATTTTTTAAGTCTGCATGTAAGATCTTTCTTTCTCCCCAAATCTCTGTGAACTCCCTACGGTCAAAATCTAAGGCCTGCTGCATCTTAGTTTCCATGGTGTCTATGTGTTGGTCTAATTCACAACTATGTAGTATTGTTCTGGTCAGGTAGAAACTTCTCAAACATAGGAACTATCATCACCTCTTATACAAGACTCGTTGCTTCCTTGCCTTTGCAATAGTGACCTCCCGTCATGACACTATTCTCTACAATAAGCTTACCAAAGGCTTCGGTCTCAATCAAAGCCAGATCAATACCGATACAGCCTAAAAACTTACCAAGGCAAGCGATGACAATCTTCTCTTTGTGAAATGGTACCATTCCAAGGAATATGTTACCAAATTGATCTGGCTTCAACAGCTTGATTTCCTTGGCAATTGCATGCACCCTTTCATCAGACCACAATGCCCCTGACAAGGCATTCTTTTGCTTCAAGTCACTGCATAATTACATCCCGGTTAATATCGATTAGATATTGTGTTAGTATTTTGCGTGGCTATCCCGCAGACAAAATTTATTGGGTAACATGCTGAAATCGGTTTTTGGCAATTATCTTAAAAACTTTTCACTTTTGGATATGAAAATGTATTAGTGACCCCTCATAATGTGGCCACTGCGCAAATTTTGATTGTTCGGGCAACCTCCTAGGTCCAACGGTTCTGTAGATATAGGCCTGGCAGATGGTAATACTTCGCTTAAAAAGGGTGTGACCCAAAAAAGGGTCCTGGCCATTTCAGATATTTCGTTGTCAATGAAAAATGTGTTACCAACCAAATATTGTTCCTGGAACTTCAATTAGTGCATTCCTGAAGAGTTTAGGTCTGGACATAAGTTTCATACAAAAAAGCCATGAGCTACTCTAGTAATTATAGATATATTATGTAAATAAATATCGTCTTCTTTCAAAATTATATCTTCAACCTATCTCAAAAATAATAATTATCACATGACACATCACACTCCGCGTCACTCAATCAATGTTCTATTGTTTATTGTTTTTTAATTCTATTTTCTACTCAAAGTTTACACGCAAACTATACATCTTTATTAAAGTATATATAGAATAACACGTCCTATTTTTATATACCTTAAAACAGTCCTGCTCACATCTACGGAATGTCCGTAGTTTCTACGGAATTGCATGCCAAACTACGGTACTAAGGACAAGTAGGCCCTATACTGAAACTACGCTTTCGCATTATTATGTCCAATAATTTTTTTATATGTATTAAATTTCGCGTAAGTACAACCCCCTCGCTCCGACTATGGAAATTTCTTTGAAACTACTAACAAACTACGGTTATAGATTTAGCCGTGTGAGCAGTTCTGTTAAAAGATTACAACAAATAAATCTAAATTTTGTGTCTTTGTGTTTGATGGGTAATTTTCAATATTCATTATTCAATCTGGTTAATATTAGGAATTTATGAAAGCTAGGTTAGTATTGGAGTTATTATTAATATAAATTTATTGCCTATTGTTTTAAAATAGTTCGGAATTAATAAATAAAAATCAGTTGCATTAATTATTAGATTTATTGAAAAATATTTCTTGCGTATATATATAACAAAATAAAATTTCATTTTTACTGTCTATAAATATGTTTATCTCTACATTTTTCAACTATAATTCTTTGTTCTAAAAAAAATTAATTTAATATACTACTATAATAAATATTATTAGTACAAAGAAATTGAGAATTATAAAATGGAATTCTAAACAAATTAAAGTTTCCAATATACTAAACGACCAATCTGGAGTTTAGTATATATTTATAAGAAGTAAAAAAAACTTTATTTAAACATTAACCAATGAGAATCAATTAAATTAATAAAGTAAAATAGATAATGCCGCTAATTAATATAAATCAATATAAAGATACTTTTTTCAAAATACAATGAACTTTTCATTCGCTTATAAGCATTTTTTACTGCTCCATCGAGAGAAAAAAATTCACTAGTTAAAGTTCTGCCCTTCAAATCTCGTAAAAATGATAATATATTTAATTCATTCGCGGATGAATGTTTTTACAGAAAGCATTTTTACTTTATTATTTTATTGATTCTCATTGATTAAGGTTCATATACTACTACAAACCTAACCTATGATCACAACACATCTACCTCCTCCCCTCCATGACAGCTGGGACGGTCACCCCCCACAGTACCCCCAAAGCCCGCACAGGCAGCCATCCTCCGGAAAAGCCTCTATCAGAATCTCATCGCCGACTTCGACCCCCTGTCGGCCAATACCTCGCCACAGGAGCAGCAGCAGCAGCAGTCCCCATCAGACGGCAACACGGTTGACCAACAACCCGACCTACTCCTGCCAATGGACGCACACCTGCCCAAGCGACAAGAGCGGTGGTCGCCGCAGGGTATTCAGTTGCAGTGTCCGCAGCCCTTCGGGATGTCGCCCACCGCCGCTGTGCAGCCGATACAGCTGAGGTCGGTCCCCCAATCCAACTCGAACACTTCCTCCACCAGCGAAAGTCGGTACTACACGTGTTACGATTTCGAAGGTCTGGATCCTTTCTCACCCAATCCGCCCAAGTAGACGGTACGACAAGGCACGGCATGACCTGGTTCAATGGAGGCGCTTGTAGGCTGCGTTGTAAGATTGGGGCATCGAGTGAACTTAATGATTTGTATATCAAATGATTCTCTATATTATACTCATTAAATATACTATGATATAAAATGTTATGATTATAGGACTTATTTTTGCGTGCTTTTAGTGCCTATACGTTACAACACTGTTTTTGTTAATTTATTGTTATTCAATCATTTTCGTACTAATTTCATTAATTTATTTCACAAATGTTTTATTACCTTACTTGTAGTTATACCGAGTACCGACCGTTTGTCATGCATGGTTGATAGTTTCATTTTATCTAATTTGTAGTAATTTTTTTATTGTATTTTGCAAATATAGAGATTGCAATTATATTATTATTGTGATTTATGTACAGTGAACTTATGTTTTAGTATTCCATATTTAATCTACTTATAATGAACGCACTTGATCATGTCCATCTGAGGCGCTTTTAATACATATCTGTAAGTGTAAATAGGACCTTCACAGTTCAATTTAATGTTAATAACATTCATTTTTTTGTATTTACTTATTGAATGCCAACTAACTTTTTGATTAATTATTAATGTGAAAAAATGCTTTTGCATTTCTTGAAAATTAATCATTAAATATCAATGAAATTAATAAAGTAAAAATACTTTTTGTAAAATAGATATTACTGCGAATTTTCACGAAATAAAAAAAGGAAACAGTTAAAAACATTATGTTTTATTTGTTTTTTTAAATCGAATATGCAAATGTTAGTATTTGTTAATTTGTTACACTCATATAGTGGTAATTAATGCCGCATCCAAAATTATTCAAAACATATATTATTTCTGTATAACATAGTATATAATATACTAAAGTCAGTGGCATCTAATAAGAAGGTTTGTTGTGGGATAAGGCCATTAAATAATTGTTAACTTCCTCCACATAGTTCTGTCACATCGTTTCTTGCGCTACCAAAAAGCAAAGAATTTTGAATTCTTTGTCAAAAATTGTACACTATATATATAGTATATTTTGTTATGTGCTTAACTTATATTTTTGTAATTAAAATATACATAAGTTGCATGTATATATATTGAATTTTTTTTAATCTATTTTTTTCATAAAGGCTGGGAGAGTTAATAGTGGTTTATTCTATGCTACTGTTAGTTACTAGTTTTGTTCTGCCAATAATGTCATCCCGTCTGAATATTTTAAATTAAAAAATTATAGTGTAGCCGGAGAAGAGGAATGTACTGTGCATTACGACACCTCGTCAGAATAAAAGGGTGATTAAGATTATTTGGGGCAGTCATAATCTTAACATCTAGGCAATGAATAGGAAACCGCAAAAATATTTGGCATACATAATTAATTCAATAGTGTTACTATAGAAGCTTATTTGTTCTCTTCCATGATGGGTGGACAAGTGTTGTTTTGTGTCAAGGGTAGCTTTCGATTTAGAGTACTTTTATTCCACATATTTCGTTTATAAAAAATAATTTATTGATTATGAGATGAACCATTCCAGGTTGAAATAGCTGAGCAATAATTAACTAATTAATCTTATATTACTCGCTAAAGTAAAACTAATATAAATCGTAATATTATATTTTTATCGAAGTCAAGTAAAAGCAGGCGTACAGACCAAACCAATTCTAATTCGATGGTATTTCTGAGACTATATAATTTCGTAATATTGTACGATGAAAAATAATACAAAAATTTTGAAAACTATCACTGAATAAACATAGCTAATAAGCTTAGAAATAGTAGGTAATACAATTATTACAAGTTCAAAAACAGTATTCGAAAAAATAAGTATTATAAAAAATCCACTAACATATTTTTTTTTTCGAGGGTTGTTTTAAAATATAGTGATTTCCGAGGGTTTTCATTACCCTTGAAAATTAAATTCGAGGGTCTGTACGCACCCTGTAAAAGGTGCATGAGAGAATAGTGGCCATGTCAACTTAACAGTTCTGTAAAAATTGATTATTTAGTTATTACAGAGCGTAAAATATGAAGATCATTGTTTTTTTCTAATCAAATAGGCTCTTTTTAAGTATTAAGTATAACAATAAATACGTAAATTATATATAATACAAATGACGTGTCACGGTAGGATATTACAGGGGGCTGGATAAGAATAAAGGGGTATAACAGAAGTGGCTTCTATAAAAGATCAAAGACTTCGCAAATTTAAAAAAAACATTTTTTAAATTCTCGATTAAGTCCTCGTAATGTTTTTTTGAAGGAGAACTATTAGCAAATTGGAAGGGACATTATTATTTCAGTATTGAAATTTTGGATTAAAATTGAAAGAACTGCGCTAAAATTAAACCAAATAGGGTCATATGGTACCCCAAGGGACGCGCGAGACCGAGGTTGGCTATTATAGACACTCAGATTTTGACAGGTCATCTAACATATACAAGTTTGCCATATAGATGCCATCGCTAATGTCTGCATAACAAAGTTCTTTAAAAGATTAAGAAACTTATCATAACTTTATTATTTGCTATGTTAATCTAAGCAACAATATTGATTTTATCCTAATTTAATTATCTATAAAATATATGAACGTTATGTTACACTTTTCCCCTCATTTTCAGAACTGGTACAAAACAATTAACCCAACACAATCAGACGCTTCGAAACCCATAAAATTTCCAAAGTTCGAGAAAAATTAACTTAATTATGATAATTGCCTTTTTAATGTATCTATTTTTCTAGAAATTTATTATTGATTTCATCTTGATGAGTTCTATTGATGCGACACACGTATAAACTAGTATGCAGAGTTTTTGAAAAGTCTCCCTGAATTTTGCTTTTTATTTATAGTTTTTTAAATTGTAAATGAAAGTTAAATATTTTATCAAAATGTATATTATTTATTAGCATTGTAAGTAAAAACTCCCCATTGATCTACAGCTCCTGATATTCACCTCTTAGAAAAGTTATTTTATTTGTTGTAAAAGCGTACAATATATTATAGTCTTCTAATGCGTCCGGTGCAGAAAATTCACTTCAAGGAGGGGAATAAACTTTGCTACATTTATTTTCCGGCAACCAAAAGTCACAAATAGTGAGGTCAGGAGATCATTCTATAGGGACTCTCCTTCCTATCAACTGTTATACAATATTATCATTGAGAACTTATCTTGCACAAACCATGTGCTTATTATCATCGCCAGAATATACGTATAGCATTGATGTAATTACTGGTCTTCCAGAACATGGTTGCACAAACCATGTGCTTACTATCATCTCCAGAATATATGTATGTATTGTATAGCATTGATGCAATTACTGGTCTTCCAGAACGTGGTTTATCTTTCACTAAGAATCTTGTTATTAAGAGATTATTCTTCCAATCGAGTAATGTTTGGCTAGGTGTTACCTCCTTGTTGAACTATTCTTTAAACCGACACCTATTAATTTCAATGGAAACACCTGATAGTATTAATACTAATCCATGTTGTTTTTGTAATATTTTACAAACAAGATATTCATGGATACACAAGATTTGATCATATTATCAAATAAAATTTATCAAATCGATAACTGTTAAGTATATATTGTATATCTACTGCACAGCATGTGCCACAGAGTAATTTTATTTAATAATATTGGTTTGATGATCTGTTTTTCAGTAGCCTACAGAATGTAAAACAACAGAAGTATCTCTTATTATTCTTATATTAACGCGATATTATCTGTTCTGCAATCCCCCCCACCCCCATAACAGCACTTTGAAATACCTTGCGCTTAAATATTTACGTATATATACAGTAAAAAATAAATTTGGTGCCATTAAATAATATACTGTAATCAGTCGCTAATTAATACATTCGATAATAATTAATACAAATTTTCATGGCCCGATTTTGTTACTATGTAAAACTGTCGTCTAATTAATACATTTTGGAATTCGCGTAATTAATACATTCAATAATTAATACCACTTGTGTTGGAACATTTTTGTGTATATATATCTCGAATTAATACATTCTTCAATTATTATTTTTGTTGCTTGTACATATTAAAAGACAAGGTTAAATAGATTGATTGATTATACATATATCATAATGCGCCATTATTGGCTCATTTCTTCAAAATTGGTAAATAAACATATTCAATTATTTATACTATTTGAATACTTCAAATAAAATATGTGGTTATGTATACTTCACAAGTCATTTCCGAATAATTATTTAAAATGTAATAAATATGTATTTACAATTGCAATAATATCTCTTTTAAAGACGTATATTTACTAATTTTATCGCGGTATTTAAAATAATTTATTAGTTATCAAATCAAATACGAGGTGTGCATACTATAATATATAATATTATAATATTATAATATTATAATATAATAATATATAATGGAAGAATGTATACATGAAAATTGTTTGTTGCGAGGGCGCAGCATATTAGTGAATATCGTGAACTACTTCAGGAACACCTTAGAGTAGTTAGGAAGCATATCATGCTACGACGTGAAACTGAGAGCACGACGGATAAATAGGCTGTTGCTGCTGTGCTAGATGGCGATCCAATTTGTGGCAATTTACTATGTGGTAAATCACGTCATTTTTCAAAAACGGTTAGTTTCTTTCTTCAAAGGAAATATTGCACAGCATTTGTACGATGGCAATTATGTGCAAATTAAATGCAAATGGATTCTAAGAGGCCCTTGGAAACATGTAGAATCTTTGAAAATACTATTTTGTGGTAATCGAATCAAAGTAATTCGATTCGCAACACGAAGAAAAAAACACAAAGATGACTGATATTTTTTAATAAATTATAAATAATGTTGACGTCTTTGTATGCTTTTGTTGAATACATTTTAAAACTTATTTTGAGATGGTTTTATCTCTTCGTTAATCTGTATTATGAAAAATGACTTAATCTTAAACCAAAAAAGTTATATATTGTAATGAAATCTTCTATATGTATACGCAGGAAGTTTTTAATTAATAAAAACAAAAAATTGAGTTTATAAGTTTTGTTATTTTGGCAGAAATGCATACATGCATCTACTATCTTTATTTCTAAATATATCACACTTGGGAATTAACAATAACTTAATATATTAAAAAATAAATATACAGCAACATAATACCAATATGAACCATTCGAGAAAAAAACATATTTAATATCACAACACAATATCGACAAAACATAGTCGTTGAAACACAGTTAAAAAATTATCTAGCTCCATGATGACAATACAACAACTGCACGGGGTGCAGATTCAAATTTTTCACAGCTAACTTAAAATGTAACATAATTGCATCAAAATGTAATGATTATTAGTGTCCAATGCGAAATTCCGGCCATTCCTCAGGAAGCTGAGGTCTTGGCGGCGGCTGCCTTGACAGTCTTGTTGGTTAAGGAAGGTGCAGCACTGGGTCGAGCCACTTCTGGCGGCTTCTCGCGTTCCTTTTGATACTCACCCTCCACCTTCTCCAGTATGTCGGGGAAATTGATTTCCAGCTAGCGGCGGAAAAAGAGACAGATATATACATAAATACATAGAGAGAGACAGGGAGTACAACTTATACGGGCCTAGATCGTGTTAAACTAAAGCTTAGAGAGGCGCACCTCATTTCCCAGTTGAATGAAGGCCTTGTTGGTCTCTGTCCGTCCCATCGTCTGCATGTACTTCTGTCGAAAGGCCACCACAGTGTCGATATTCGTTTTGTGCTTCCTTGCGAGATCAAGTGCTCTGCAACGTTAAAATTAAGTACATAAAAGTATTGTGTACTGCACATTGTATTCAATTTTATTTTTAAACAACAGACTTAATACTATTTGTATATTTCTGGACCATGCAATATACTATGCAATTTTCTTTTCATAACTTTAACAACCAAATAAATTACTTATCATTTTCACTCAGTGGCAGTGGTTATTAGTACAGTAATTAACGCTTGCCTAGACATAAGTGAAATGAACAAACATCATTAATTTGGTATGTATTATTTAGAATTTGCAAAATATATTAAGTTGGCTTCCATTATCAGAGAGATTTCAAAACTACGTTAATAATTGCCTAATAACAGACATTTATTAATGATATTATCAATAACATTCTATTCAATGATAAAATGCACTAATCTTAGAATTACTCAAAATAAACGTTATTGCTGACAGTGATTATTATATAAATAACTGTGATGAAACAAAACACCGATGAAACTTTGTACTTTTAATGTCTACCAGCTGAATCTGTTCTTTACCTGTCAAAATTGTAGAGGGTTACATGGAGCATGATTGCCCGAAAAACGAGGCCACTTTGAAGCAGAATTCCTTCAGCATCTTGCAAGTTTCCTGGGCAGAAACAGACGGGCAAAAAGTTGAATCGTGAATGGTCACGTTGTAGTTGATAGTGAGATAGATAATAATTAATACGATTCCGATTGGACCATCTTATGTTGGGCAATCTCTCTCACCTGACATTAGCAACATTTCGGCATTTCGAGCCTCCTTGAGCGGAAGTTCCTTGATATACTGGATGTATTGCACCTTGTCCGACTAGATTGATGGCAAAACAGGGTCGAGTAAACTATAGTGTGTTATCTCTATTTGAAACTTATAAATATTCAATCTAATCAAAGATAATAATTTTGTTTTCTCATATTTATTTTTTAGAGTTTTTAAGCGTTTTTGTAAAGGTATAAATCAATAATAATTACGTTTATTATGTAATATTTTAAGTACAACATTATACTTTTTTTCTTCAATTACGTTTATAATGAGAAAAAAATTATCATTTTTTAAAAACACATTTATATAAATGACATTAATTTAAAAGCCGACGAATAATATAAGTCTAAGCAATAACTGATGTAATATTCGTGCTCTAAACAATCGCCAATCAGACTGAATGACTAACTTCGTTGATTGCTGCATACGCCACTTCTGCAGTGTTGAGATCTTTAGCTGTCGTTGCCATGGCTGCAAGGCAGGCCCACAGTTGATCGTCCTGTGCAGCGGGTTAAAATACAGAAACAGTAATTGATGGGGAAATGGGTTTCGATTAATTGAAAGTTACTGATAAAATAAAATATTGTTACTGTTGAAAATTAGTTGAAATTGCTTTTCTAAAAATGTAAATGAAACAAACGGTCAAGGCGACTGCTTTCTTATATTTTGTTACTCTAATAATTCTCAATGTCTGTCTGTCTTTGTGTAACGCTGAGATCTCAGAAACCAGAGATAGTTGACATTTGTAAAATAGTTCCCTTTCAATTAAGAAAAATCAGGCTTGAGAACATGTTACTATAGGAAAGTTGGGCATCTTGTCTGCCAAAGATTTATTGCAACAATTTGATTTATTTTTATCTCTAAACATCCATAATTAATCAATAAACCTCAAAATTAATTCACAAACCTAATAATAATTAATCAATAAACCTGAAAAGTCAATAAATAAATTTGAGTTGTAAAACCAAACGACTGTGAAATAGCTAGAGTAGTAATTTCGATTCTATGAATTTGGAAATAATTTAGGTGATGTATAATATATATTTTGATATTATCACTAATTTTGGAGTAAAACTCTGTAACATTTAAATAAGTATATGCTACAATTTATTACCATCAATTAATGTTGTAAAAGCAGTCCAGATCGCTTGACTGCAGTTATAGTAGTTCAAACATTAGCAACGCATAGAACATATAGAACAGCACAACTAAAGAAACCAAAAACCAAACTGAATTTAACAACAGGATTAATATAAAGTAAAGAAGCCAGCTGTGAATCCTGACAACCAACAACAGCTTCACGGTGTTGAAGTACCTTGACGAAGCGGCAGAGCTTGAGCGCCTCGGTCCACTTGTTCTGCGCTATGAAGCCCTGAAGTACGGCCGGATAGGGCGACACCGAGGTCGAGATGACGCTCCCCTCGGACCGGCGCAGAATGAGATTGTTCCCCGTGAACCCTGTCAGTATGGGCTCCTTGCCGAATTCACTGCAGTGAAGGGAGAAGCCATGCATTGGAGGGAACCATTAAGGGGTTGGGAAGTCTGTGGTAATATATGAGGTATATTTAAAGTCGTTATAGCTATTGTAAAATGATTAGTCATACATTAATAGCCAGGGTACCTGTACGATTTTTGCAGAAAATTAAATAACTTCCGATAAACATATCTATTGGCATTATACGTATATTAACAATATACGTATTCTATAGAACCGCCAAGAGGAGGGTGTATTAATACACACATGTAATCAATTCACTGTGAATAATCTATATAATGGAATTTATTGGTATATTCTGACTTATGTAAGCTCCTTATCTAATTTATATTTTCAAAAAAATTAAATTATAAATATCACAGAACATTAGTTTAGTTATGAAGTATCAATTGAATGTGTTTAAATGTAATGTGTATAGCATATAATATAATAATATTTATTTACTGCATATCTGTATAAGTTGATAACTTAATGCAAAATATAATTTGAGAACTTGATGATAGCCGAAAATAAAATACGTCGTATTTTTTTTAGAAAAGTCGGTAAGGTGAAATACTATTTTTAAAATTCTAAATTCTAGAAAATTGTCCAGAACATAATATAATCAATAAAGAATTAAATACAGCTTGCGTTTGAAAATTTAGAAAAAATCCGTAATGTACTTTTTAAACAACAAGGGATCATATAAGGCAACAAGGCAACATATAATTATAATAAACATAGCGAATACCAAAGTCACTGTCCCGACATATATACAGAAGAAAAGTCGATTTTCTTTAAGGAAAATTGTAAGTGAGAATGTAAGCTATGTAATGTTCTTGTATGATTATAGTATGGGTAATTTAATAACGAATATTTTTCGCAACACTTGTTGTCACACACTTGTTGAATAATAAGTAGGCAGACGAGGTAACATTCTTAGCATAATTGAAATAAATTCCAATCATTCTAATAGTAAAAAAACTAAAATTCAATAAAATAATAAAATTTATATGGAATTAAAAAACAGTAAAATAAACTTTTCAGTATCTTATTTAAGATTTTTACTTTGTTGATCACAACGGTTTTCATTTTATTTTTCAGATGCAGGTTTCAAATGTAACATATATAAAAGGAAAAATACACAATTAGTACTATTTTATTTCATCCATTGCTGGTTAAAACTCCCACAGAAAATGTTTTTAATTATTAAATTAATCTAACTGATTTATACTTCTCATTTTAAATGACCATGTTAAAAGCCATTCACATTATCAAATAAAGGAAATTTCGCATATAAGTATTTACTGTTAAAACGTCGCCCAGATAATACAATTTTATAGTTTCAATCAAGCCGGCAGCTAAACTAACCCAACTCACCGACTCTCACACACACACGTACCTTGCATCCCTCTCAAACACGGTCCTAGGCAGCAACTCCTTGTCAACAAAGGCGGTGTTGGGATAATACCATACCATGAGTTTGCCGTTGCCAATGGCAGCCAGGATGTTGCTCGAGTCACTCCACGCCAGCGACATGATCATTGTTGCTGAAGGGGGATCAATACTATTGCCGTTATACATGAAATGTGCAGTTTCCACAAATTTCTTAATTTAAACTATTTGACATTTAACAATTTCGTAATTCTATAAATCATTATGATAACATACAAAAAAAACATATAAATCTAAAAATATATATTTAAATGTGTTTCATGTTAAAATCTTAAAAGCAAATATCTTATTTAATAAAAAGTACAAATAAAAAATGCTAGTTAAGGAACCGTTCCATAAGAGTTCCTACGAAAATAGTTAAAATGTGATTTTAGAGGAACTGAGAAGTTTTAGAAAAGGTGTCACCCAATATCTCTATTACACGTCGGTTCAAAGCCCTATTCATTTGAGCTTGCGATTTCTCTAAATATATTTATTATCTTGACATAGTTGCTTCAATTAGCAATATAATCAATTCATTTTCTGTTCTAATTAATATGACAATGTCATTTTGCAAATTATTGTATATCAAATGTTATATTATAATTCAAAATTAAATAAAGATTAGAATCTCGAGTATACGAGGTCATATTAAGGTCATTTTTTGCCATGAGCCATACTTTTTAGTTTTTGATTCTACGGAACACATTTTATAGTCAGGCACCAATAATAGGTATATAATTCAGTCTACAAAATGGATTGAAATGTTATAAACAATTACAGCAGACTCACTGAGGTTATAGCGTATGAAATAGCAGGTATCGATAGACTATCTGTATAGATATTAATATGTTTTGATATTATAGGCTAAATCGATAAAATAAACATCTAATTTTCGGAATTTATATCATATTTCGACTTCGGAAATGCAAGCTATCGCATTCCGAATTTTGGCGGTTTTGAGTTAGACATGGGATGTTTTTAAGAACACTTTTCAGTCTATAATCTGTAAAATCATCGCTTTCATAGAGCAACTTGTTTCTGAGTTATAGAGGACTGCAAATGATTGTATTTTATTATTTGTAGCGAGAAATGAAATGCAAACTATCGTATAATCAATGAAAGCTAATTAAGGAATACAATATTAATGGTGCAGTAAGAGAACTTGTTTCGGATATTCCATAATCTATTTTTAAAGTGACTCTTTAATTAATTTTTTCGAAATATTGCGACAAAATCTTGGGTTACCAGTTTTACAAATTTTTGGATACCAATTTATTTTCATAATTCATTCACATCACTAGATTTATCAAGTTAGTGGTTATTTTGTGATTTATATACTGTAAAACAATGCCTAAAAGGAGGAATGCAATTTCGAAAAAAGTTCAAGTGGTATAAGGGCGGATACAATTATACACGAACGCCATATTGCAGAAAAAGATGCTGTTTGAGTTGTCAGAAACGTTGCTAGCCAACAAGATGACTCTCATTTCAAGTATGCCAACTTTGATTTTCAGACTGTGCTGACGCTACCAATATCCCAAAACCCAAAAGAGTGCATTCTTTTATCTGAGTAAAATACATGTATTCAATTTCACCATCGTCGAGCCACACTGGATTTGCCTATACAACTGTTATTTATGGGATGAAACTGAAGGTGGTCGAGGTACCAAGGAGCTCTGTCCCATGATGAATATGTATTTACAAACACTGGATGACTCTGGCATTACGGAGATGTGTTTACGTCTGATGCTTGTGGAGGGTAAAACAGAAATAAGGTAGTGTCCGCTTTTTTGTACAACAAGGTGTAGAAATTATAAAACATCCAGTTGATCACACAGCTGTTTTATGTTAATGGTCATTCTCAACAGGAAAGTGACAACATCCCTATTGTGTCATTCGGTGTTCATTGAAAGAAAAAAATGTGTTTTATCCTGTTGAGTTAGCTACAACAATCAAAGGGGCACAAAAAAAGGAACACCATACGTAGTTCAGTTGTCCCATCAAGACTTTCTCGATTGGAAGAAGACACAACTATTTATAATAAAAAATACTAAGTTTTTTAAAGATACCACTCTCATTAACTGGCATACAATGCATCAATCAAATATGAAAAAAAGGATTTGGGATTCATACATGTCAAACGCACAACCACTGATATCTATAGGCCCTACAAGAATGGCTGTTGTAAGAAGAGCCACACTTGTGCACTTGGGCTAATGTAAGAAGACGTCCTATGACACAGAAGAAGAAGAACAGTCTTGTACAAGCTTGTATCCAGAAAAAAATCCTAAGTTGGTGCAGAGACTAGTATGAAGGACTCCCGACAGAGGGTTTGTTAAATGAGGACAGAGATTGAGGGATTCCTATTTATTATACTGATCATTTCACAGTGTAAATAATATTGAAGTACATAATTACTTAATACAATTTCTTCATACACCTGTGAATATAGTTTTTATTATTTATAACCATATCTAATATATTTCTAATTTTATTGATGTAATTACCTGTCATTCACATTTAATAATTCTATTTGTAAATTTTCTTTGTTAGCATCTAACGATCATGGTTTAATTCCATAAATTCAATAAAATATAATTAGTTATACAATCTTTTTCATTGCATGTAATGGGAATACGATATCTGGTCAAGCTACTATTATTAGCTTAATACATGTTGCATCGTAAATGCAAACTATCGTATAGTGAATTTAAGCCATTTTTGCTTTATTAAAAAATATATATCTGAAAAAAATAATTGAAAATACTAATTGGAATACTAAAAAAGTAAAACAATACTTAATGTATCTTATATTATCTTATGTAATTTTATCATGAAAACATAGTATGGAATAATCACTTCTATGTCAATGTCAAATGGTGACTGTGTTAGACCCGTTTATAACAGGTGTTATATGATTACACATGATTAATGCAGATGACCTCTCTATCCTAACTGTGGTCAAATTAATAATACAAAAAACCGAGCTCAGCCACATCATAGACCTACATATTTTGACGGACTTTCGGACAGTGCCGTAGACGCGAATGGTCATAATATAGAGGTCTCGATTCTTGTCGACGATGACCAGTTTACGGTCAGTTGCTGCACCGCACTGATCCAAGGCTAACTCGCATACATCCACCTGAGGGGGGGAGGGGGGGGGGGGGAGGAAGAGAATATGGAACTGAACTGAAGGGTCGACTGTTCTTCATAGTGTGCCTCATTCCCGGTGTGACAGAATTCCTGCTAGTTTAGTAAAGTCCATGATTGGCTCAGTAAATATGCTCATAATTTAATCAATTCGCCGTATTTTGCCGTACGTAAGTGAAAAGTATTAGGTTTTCAAGAGGACCATTTAAAAGTTCACAATTGAACTATTCACTGATTATACCAAAGAAACTGATAAAATGTTGTAGTTAAGTTTTTATTAAGTCTATCATCAGGTATACATTAAAATATATATATCATATTTTGATACATCAACTAGAAATGGAGATATAATAATCAATACGAATATCAATACCGGTGAATTATTATAATTATACGCCTTTTGGCACAGGGATTTTGGGAAAACATCATTGATTGCAATCTTAATTAGAATAGTTAAGAAATAAGTTTATCTACGTAAGTATGCCTTAACACAAAATCTTAGATATCTCATAAGTGAAAAATTCTAGAAATAATACTGTATAACAATTTTAAAAAGAATTTTTAAAATAGAATACACTAAATAATATCACAAATTTTACTAATATGACACAAAGTATGGTTTAAATATCGATAAGTTTGCCAATAATCAAATAATCTGAAATATTATTAGTGATGAACTATGCCCAAAATAAACAGTACACACTCTGAAAATGGTTTAAATTATTATACATAATCTTCTATCTATATACATCATGATACCTTATGGGTAACTGGTTTTCCGTCACCAAGAAGTTTCCCAGTTGAGGCATCAAACAGGTAAATGACTGAAATAGACAGATATAAAAGTTTCACGTAAGTCACATTATCTAAAACCGATAACATTCTAATTATAAGCTTATATCTGTAAAGTTAAATAGGTAAACTATGATAACGATTGAAATATTTTTAAGACTCAAAATAAATTCGCATTCAAATGGTAAAAGAGCATAATATAATGTCTGTGTTTAAAATGTAGTGTTATATACATACACATGTAGTGTAATATCGTTGACCAACAGCTGACAAATCAAACATAAATAATTACTTCATTATTATATAAGTAACCACGATGAAAAAACTGTTATTTTACATAATTTACACTTTTAACTTTTTGTAAAACATTTACTTAATTTACACTTTTTAAATTTGATATTAATAAACATTTAAACTTTACAAAATCAAAAGACAGTACAGAACTTGTTAAAAAATTAAATAAACGGGACAATTACTGAAAGAATTCAACTACAAACTATGGATTGCGCTATAAAAAGTCTACAATAATACTTTTATAAGTGTACGTTCGGTCTACTCTAAGAGATGTTGACGTTTAATAAATATCAATAAGTTTTTTTTTTAGTTGGAATAGCCTATATTACTTAAAAATCATAGAGGTAATTTACGATATCAACAGCGTGGAAACAACTTCATCTAATTGTAATTTCCTATACTGTGTAACGCGGAAGATAAAAAAGACATAAACATAACATAGCACTCTTTCTATGGAAGAAAAAATCACAATTCGTTTAATAGGTAACTGTCTATGTCGAACAATATTCAATAAAACTATAAGTATCTACTACACGATTTTACTAATATAAGTAGAAAGTAAATCGCACCCTTTCGCGAAGAATATACAACTATTTCGAATTATTTTACAATTATATTAGCCTATACTGTACGACTATACAGTATTAGGAGATGTTGACATAATTATTATATTGATACTGCGAAGATATTGAATGTATACATGATTTTAGTGACATCAATTTACAATACCTCTTTTCAATTGGAACAGCTCTATGTAAAGCGGATTGTCTAATTAAATCAATACTTGTCCGCTACCTATCACTAATCCAATAATTGGAAATAATTCTCCATAATATTAAAATATCAACTCTCCCGCCAGTCACACACCCTTCTCATCGGCTTTGTCCCTGACCGCCACAGTATCGTTGCTGATGACGCAGGTACCGGCTCTGAGGACCTCGGCCCGCAGGCCCGGATGCTTGGGGGTGCTCACCAACCGACCCTCATAGGAGTAGACGTAGCGACCTGACCCGTCGGCTAGCAGGAACTGTCTGTTGAGGGGGGGGGGGAGAGAA
>JAUZND010031448.1:0-22863 GCA_034780555.1 Coelogynopora nodosa
GATGTGCATGGAAGCACGAAATATTCTGTGTAACGTTTTAACTTCATTTTATTTTTGACTTTACAATAAAAATTGCAACATACACCGGTCTTACACTATTTCAACAATTATATACATCATACGAAATACACAAGTATACATTATATGGTGTACATAGTTATACATTATTATGATACATAATTAAAGGTATTTATGCTTATGTAAGGTATAATATATTATACAAAAACTGGTAAATTGTCTTAAAGTGTTTATTTTTTCAAAATCGTTAATTTATCAAAGTATTCAATTTAATCTAATGCTTCTTTTTATAATTTTTTATTAATTTATGAGGATTGTTTATCTTAAAGTTCTAATCATTTTGAAATGGAAATTAGATATAATTAATTAGGACATTAAATTTTAAATATATAATAAAGTCCTCATTTTGATTTATTTTTATGTTTGGTTGTTACGTATAATTGATCCATACATATTACGAAAAAACTATTGATTCTTACAAAATGTTAAAAATATATAGCTCATTTGAATTTCTAATTAGAGTTTTTCAAAATAAATAATGTCTCCAGAATCATGTTCGTGTATTATAATATGGAAGCATAATAAAAGAACATTTAAATGGATAAATCAAACGGTCTACGTGCCCTCTTTAAATCTGACATTATAACCGATAAATTCAGACTTTATAACGATATTATCAGATCTTTAATCAATAAAGCAATGGAGTATTTCCGGGCCGTAATTAGTAGTGTTGAAAATAATGCTTTCAAATCATAGATATATAATTGTTTATCTACAATATATTAATGAACTTATTATAATACAACTATTATATCTCTATGTTTCAAATATTATTATATATCTTTTATAACGTATATAAGGTATATACTACCCAAATCTAAGATTTTTATTTCCGTGTAAGATATAAAACGATTGATTAAAATTGATGTTGTGCTTGTAGATGTTATGTGTTATGCTTGCAAATAGAACAGAAATATTCATATCACGTCATCAACTATAATTTTACAATTATGCAATATGTATGAAGTTTTTATTCCTTATTAACAAAAATTCATATTAATTTACATATAAATGTAAAAACATTTACTAAATTTAAACTAAATAGGATAATGTGCCATATTGATCCAGAATTGCAACAATTGTCATTGAATAAATATATATATTTTTAAATGATACCAATGTTTTATTTAAAAATTAAGGGTTAGAAACCTAAATAGTAAAAGTCATTGAAAAGTTGGTTGACGGCATGATTTTTTAATTAGTTACAATTATGTATCGGAATATCTATAAATGTCGCAACATTTCTGCAAAACCAAAAACGGAATCTTTACTGCTAACTGTAATCGAAGCACCATCCACAAATAAAAAAGGAAATAAGAGTTCAACTAAACACATTAAAAGCAAGCCACCAGTATTTGCGGTTCCTGTATTATCTCCAAGTATTAGAAACAAATCTGAGCATTGCGCTGTAAAAAAACCAGGATGGATGTTACGAAAATTTTTATTAGAGGATTTTCAGCCGGAAAATGAACCTTATGTACCAGAAATACTACGTTGTTTGATAGAATCTTTTGAATCTCGATGTCATTCGGATAAAGTATGGAATACACTGTACAATGTGACCAATAGTCATAAATATAGAGCGATTCAACTTTTAGAGACTACAATTCTTCAGAGTCACCTGTTGAGCATTCAACGAGTTTACTCCATGCTAGAACATGAAATCCTTCCCGTGTTGACTTCAGCAATTATGACCTTCCTCGAATTGTTCAGAGAGAAACCATTGCATTTCACAAGATTATCATTAAACCGGCTAATAAGAAAGCCTCTGTTCAACAGTGAGTTAATCCCAAATCCGGAGATAAAAAAGGTTTTGATAGACGTGCTGCTCAAGGCGTCGCCACTAACTGTGGATACAGTCGCCTTTCTGATGGGCCACTTTCACAACTTGCTATATCACTGTCCAAGTCAGGCAATACTACAGATCAAGATATGCGAAAAATTTGGCCCTCTTATAATTAGTCTGGAATACCGGCCATCTGTATCCGACATGCCGGAAAAACGAGCTGAATCTGTACTCCTAATGGTCCTTCTTGACCTGTGCGATGACCAGTTTTGGCGTCTACTGTGTAAAGCGATGTATACCGGAGATCAGTCAAACCTCCAGAGTCTAGTTCTACCTAAAAGGGAATCACTCAAGGACGAAGGGGATGACATCCATGAGAAAATCTACAAACCCGATGAAACCGGTGATATTCCAGATGTGGATAATAATCTGGAAACTGTTGTAAACAAGGTCTATGAAAAGGATGTTCTACAGGGGGGTTCCGGCGATTATAGTAAAGAATTAGAGACAGGTGATGTTAGGACTACAAATATGTCCCACACAAGCGTTGTCAATGCTTTGCCAACGATCAACGAAGTGTACTCCGATATGAAAGAACCAATGCGGGAGAAGGGGAATAAAAATACTCTTTTTCAGGGTAAATTAAAACGTCCTCGTACAAAACCGTCAACCAAAACAAAACCTTTAAGAACTATTCAAAGCCCATCAAAACATTTAAAAACAATTCACAATCAACCAAAACATTCAAAACCAATTTACATTCAACCTAGATCTTTAAAACCAATTCACAATCAACTAAAACCTTTGTCACAACTGAGTCTTCCAAATATCAACGGCTTTACAGGGAGAGTATCCTCAATATCTAGAAAGGTTCGAAATCATATATAACAGTAATATTTCATGTTTCAATATGATAATTTTTGGTGTTTCATTATAAATGATATCATCTCTATCACAATGTATTTAAATATTAATTACAAAGTAGGAGGCAATATACTTAATAAGACCCATTTAATACTCATTACAGTTATATAATATTTTTACTCGAAATCAATTTTGTACAATTAAAAATTTGTAAATTATATATAGGCCTACCATCTGCTTATAATACACATAACAGTATGATGCATATAACAATAATTCCTATAAACAACTTCATAATAATAAAACAGTTTTTACACAAGAGAATTTGTGTGATCACAAACTATCATGAAGAAAGCAGCATTTTTTTAGTTTTATAACCACCGAACGAACCTCAACGGTTGAAGGTAGGCATGTTTTGCCTATAAAAACTGCTTTGTTATTATGCAGTTTATCTTCGGAGTCTGTGTATTACGGTTAACGATGTGTAACATGTTACTCTTACACAGGATTATAAGCAGTTGCTACACATTTTTATGATACAAATATATAAATAACTCAGTTGAGGTAAAACACTAACAACTTTTACTGTTATATGTTATAAAACAATAAAGTAAACATAACCTTATAAATACGGTACCAGTATAACCGTTTCAATTAAAAGAGGCCTACAAATTGTTAAGAATAAATATTTAAGAAGCTTTCCTACCACAGACAATCATGAAATCGTCAACACTATTTTCGTATTATAGAATAGAAAGCATTCATTTATTTTAAATCTCTTTCAAATTTTTGAAAATTTCTACAAATCTTGAAATTCATTAAACAGGTAAGAGAACTACATGTATTTTCAATTATGACAATCGATTACATTTTTTGACGAAGCGTGATTATTTATTTATACTGAGAATGAGATATGACTTTTGCCGGTGCTATTTTCTTAATAATCCATACTATTTAATATTCGAATTGAAGTATTATTCATTAACCGTGTTTAAATTAAAATCTACTTTTCATGATTGTTATATATTTTATTGGCGATAATATTTATGGGGTGATATCATTAATGGTAACATCACTTGTGCAGTTGAATTGAAATCTTTGGAAGACATATCTAATAGGTTTATTTGTTACATTGTTTCAGACGAAAATCGCCCCCCAAATGGCAGTAGCCAAACAGTTTACACAAATCCAAAGAAAAAGTCGGAACAAGTACAACATTTACTCTGATTCGAAATCAAAGTCGACCCCACCTGTCCACTTAGGAGAAAGATAATCGGGAGACAGTGAATATTGGATAATAAAATTCAAAGATTAAAAATCAATACTTATTTACACTTTGTAGAAATATTTATTTCATCCATTTTAAATGTAGGCAATACTTCTATATGTTGTACAATGTAGCGATGTTATTTTGAAGCATTACCGATTTTTCTAAATATATTGTATATAATGAAACATAAAATATACATACTGATTTAAATATTTTATTTGTCAATAGTTATATTCAAGAAAATTATATTTGGTTTTTTAACCTTTGTTTATTCCGATTTATATTTTACAATTCAAACTATTCGAACACGACGGAAGAATATCGGGGATACATGAAGAAAATATTTTTGGAGAATGGAGTCGGTATGAAGGGATTATATTACGGATATCTCTAACATGCGACTCAATCTTTGTATTATATCTTAGTATAATACTCACATCATATTTTTAAATTATCAGATACATTTTTCTGCGTAATAAAGTAAGCTTAGCTGAGGAATATGTTAATTTTGCTTAACATAATGTTTTATATATACATATAACAAATTTTGTATTTGTATTTCATTGATTTCATACATATTCATATTCATCTATCACATGTATAATCAGATAGATGTTCTAGCCGCCGCGTCAACACCCAAGATCGACCAAGAATGTTTTACAGTTACCTGATGGTTTGAATGTCAACCGCGATAGCGCCAGGTGCATCATACGAGTATGGCTAACAGAGACAAAGAGTTGAAAGAATAGCACAAGGCGGACGCAGATACGTCGATGTCTTTCATGTAATGGGCGATACTATTCTATTTATTGCCAGAGAGGAAGGAACCCTTTACTACTTTTTTGGTTAAAATATAGGAACTACTTCAAATGAGGCTGCCAAACAAGGCGAACGTCCACGTTAGCATCATCAGTACCAGGAATTTCGGGAATCAATAAATTTCAGTAAAAATCGCCTAATTGGTAAGCATGAGAATGTCTCTAGGCAATGCAATGTACCAGCTATACTAAATAACGCAAGTTCGAATATGCCGCTTTGTTTACAAACATTGGAGTGAACTGGAAAAATAATTTACAGTGTCAGAGGTCGGGCATCAATCTAATTCTGGTAATCAATGATGATCTTGGTTTGATTTACTTAGTGTTCCGACACACACTAATGATTTAAACAAGTTATCGATTATTTCGTCAACAGTGAAGCTTCACCGTGCTCGCATGACATGGTGCACATCTTGAAAAATTGAGTAAGTCCGCATCTCAACATGACAATTAATGGACCGATCTGCATACCCTAACGCCATGTTGTCCTTTTTTAATCTAGTCGAACAGGTTCCACTTAAAGCGGCGATAAGTAGGCAAACCATCAATGGAGTTGCAATGCATTAAAAACCACAACTGAAGTGATTTATTTAGTGTCTGAGCGAGAGTGAACCATTAAATCAGTTTCTGTTTTGCAAGGTGATGATTTAATCGATGATTTTTATTGCTGAGTTTTTTTGTTTTATAGTTACCATATTATACTTCAAATTAACATGTATTAAAATGTATACATTAGCTCGAATACTAAAATATTATCATTTTTATGATGACATTAAAATTTGTAATCTGTTTTATAACTTTGATGTGCACTTTTTACATTATGAAATTATACTTTTGTAACGTGAATGCAATACCTAGTGTCAAATTTACGACACGATAGTGAGTGGGGCTTTCGGTAAAAGACTTGTATAGACTATAGAGCATAATACGAGCAATATGAAACCGACGTTCCAGCTATGTCCTGCAATAAACAATTAACTTACCGAAAGCTATCGTAGGATCCAATCTTAACTATTTCGCTACATTTAGAGTAGTTTCTGACATCAATTTTCAGTGTGAAACAATTTGATTCGGTTACATTCTGAAAATTTAAAAACAAAAAGGAATTATAATAAATTACGAATTTATTTTAAAATATCATAAAGGCAACATTCTGTTTGAGAAAGAACATTCGTTGTGAATGAAAATAAGCGTCAACAAATGATCATCAAGTAACTTAAAAATACCATTAATAGAAAAGAGCAATGCATTAAATTAATTTTCAAATTTTCATCTTTTTTATTTACTTTATTTTTTGACTAATTTTTTTCTAAATATGCTTGCCACGCAAGAAAATGTTTTTGCCATCTATAATTTTTTTTTTCATTTTTAGGAATTTCATGAACATCGGTGGAAAGTATGGTAATCTAGACTTTACATATAGAAATATAAATAATCATACTCTAAAGTTACTAATGAAAGCCAATAAGTGTTTCTTAATATTATTATTAGTTATGAAATAATGTTAAAACTCTTTATTTATTTTATGTAAGACATTGCAGTAAATAATTTCGTAAAATGCAAGTAATAATTAATGCCTGAATAGAAAAGTAATAGTCATATCAGCTAATAAATATTGGATATGTCTCAAAAATATTTCGTAAAAAATTAATTTCTATAATTTTTACTGGAAATGCTTTTGATATTAATATAGCATTTTGCAATCTCGTTACCGCGAACTGCATCCAACTTAAATGGACAAACAATCACGTTACGGGACAGTTAAAATTAAAGCATAAATTTACCAAAAGTAATATTATGTTTACCACTATCAATTAAAATACAAAAAAATGCAAACTCGTTACCAAATTACAAATTTTGTTACCAAAAACAATAATCATAAAACAAGATTTGTATTCAACATGCAAGAAAAAATTATTATCAATCAAATTACCAAAACTATCTAGCAATTTAACAAACACTATAATCATTATAACAAAAAGAAGATAGAGTTATACTAATCCAGCATTAGCATTGATTGCCAGTACGAGGTTGATATTCCGGCTCGTAGATCCAATAATCTGCCGAACTATTTCGCCTATAGGAGCTCTGCATGCCTTGATTCCTCCTCGTGTACACATTGAAGCCACATTCATCAATGTACACTATGCTGACATTCACTGGTAAGTGAGTAAACCATCTGCCGTATTGAAATCGTATTTCTTTGCTTGCTGGGATATTGCGTCTAAAAGTGACGTCAGCATCTTTCCCAGCAATCTTTACAGAGATGAGTTGATTGTGCAGATGTCTATGAATTGTCGTGGCATGTACTTTTTGATCATTTATTCTTGCCAAAGTAGTGAACTGCTCCTCCTCTCTATCGATAAGCAAATTTGTTTCAAGCATTTCGTCACCAACTCTCACATGCCGCTGTCCTCCCTGGTTCCTTATCTCAACCCTCCCTTCTACTAGCCAAACCCGTATATGATGCTTCTCGCCATATCTCTATTGATATTTAGGTCGTCCGCTAACAGTAGATGATCCTCTCCGTTTTTAAAACAGTTCACTATTCTTTGTCGATCTTCATTGTTGACTTGCCGACGACGCGGTCTTTACTGGGCCATTTCTTTGTTGAAAAATTAATATACGTAATTCATTTCAATATATAGTGTAAAATGATTGCATAATTTGTTAAGCAGACACCTCACTATGTTATAATGAATACAGTTCGCATGCTAAATCACACTCATTTAGTTACGTAATAAGTAGAAATGGTTATTAGAATGCATATATAATGGTAAGAGCGAAATATATTGTAATCTGAATGATCGAGTTATTCAAATCAATGTCATATTTGGTAAACACGTCTTTTTCAACACTACTATCGGCAAGTTGGATGCTGTTCGCGTTAACAAGATTGCAAATGCTATATAAATACTTATTTAATATTGCATTAACTTTACTTAAAGTTATTATTTTATGTTTTCACTTTTAAGAGTATAAAAAAAGTATAATAATTACATAATATAAAATAGAATCGAGAGAAACAAATACTTATTTTACTGCTTTACACAGTAAATAATATTTTTTCAATTCGCTATTACCTCACGAATAACTTATTTATATACTAATAATTCACATCTAAGACGTAAAATAAAATAAAATAAAATAAAATAACTTCATCTTATATTTTAATAATCAATTTTAAGTCAAGATATTTATGTATTTTTCAAATTATATTAAATAAATTTGAAAATTCTTATTTAAATTGAGAAGCCTTATTAATTTTTTCTCAATTTTTGAAAGCTAACCGTCTCTAAAAGACAAAAAACTATTTATTTACCCAATTTTAACCTCAGAGCATATTTGGAACAGGTAAAAGACACCTTTACAATCTGTCATTCACTAACACTATTGTACAAAGAAATGGAATCATTAGATTTGAGTTACATTTAGTTACGTTCAGTGGCATACGTCAAAAGAATAGTTGAGCTTGTGGTATGCGTTTGAAAAAGAGTACAGTGACATAAGGTGACGCTAATGCATTATTTATTTAACAGAATAATATACGGTTATTTGCTGCAACATACTTGACTACTTATATATGAACATATACATGAACATACATAACATATATACTAGACTATATACGCAAAAGAAAAACCACAATAAAATATAAAGTTTATTACAATTAATACAAAATAACCAAGCTTTCACCAGTCATCAAGAAAGCATAATCATGGTGTGAATGCCTTCTTGATGAAAGGTGAAAGCTTGGTTATTTTGTATTAATTGTAATAAACTTTAAATTTTATTGTGGTGTTTCTTTTGCATTCCTCACAGTGACCAATAATTGTCTTTATTTATCAGACTATATACAGTTTTATGTGATACAAAGCGGTTACCTGTCAATAGGTACTTATATTTCTTTATATACCATAAAATGTCGTAATAGATGCAAGACTGTACAATTGTGTGCATAAATTTGTAGTTGAACCTAAATATTTCTCCAGATAACTACACATTCTTGTAACTTAAAATTTGTAAAATAAATTTATATTATATGTATCAGCAACTAAAATTTATATATATGCACAAAATTACACACGCAAGTGAAATAACTGTAGATTCATTAAAACTAAAAATATATGTACGTGCATATTCACAGTTAGGCTTATATCAATTGTGTGAAGTTAAGTGCAATTATTATATTAGAAATAATGTTTAATTATATGACATCAGAAATAATATTATATGATATCAGAAATAATGTTTAATTATATGATATGAGAAATATTGTGCAATTATGATATAACAAATATTGTGCAATTATGATATAATATCAGAAATAGTGTGCAATTATGTTTTAGAAATATGGTGCAATTATGAAATCAGAAATAATGTGCAATTATGATATCAGAAATAATGTGCAATTATCATATCAGAAATATTGTGCTATTATCATATCAGAAATATTGTGTAATTATGATATCAGAAATAAAGTTCAATTATGATATCAGAAATATTGTGCAATTATAATATCAGAAATATTTTGTAATTATGATATCAGAAATAAAGTTCATTTATGATATCATAAATATTGTGCAATTATGATTTCAGAAATAATGTGCAATTATATGATATCTGAAATACAGTTCGATTATGATATCAGAAATAATGTGCAATTATGATATCAAAAATATTGTGTAAATTTGGTTTAACGAGTGAAGTTAAAATGCAAATGAATGCATTATGTTGAAAAGTTACATGTTACAATTACAAGTTATATGATACAATTTACAAGTTACAAATTATAAGTTACAAGTTACAATTTATAAGTTACATGTTACAATTTACAAGTTGCATGCAATTTAAGTGCATAGAGTTATATACATATCAATAGATATTATCAATTTATTTCAGTTATAAAATGAAAGCATATGCGGTTATATACTTACAAATATATACAATTATTTATAATGTTGTACAATCATTTATTAGCCTACTTGTTATTTTTACTTATTGTACTTACACAATTATTTGCACCTGAATAAAAATTAAACTCTCAGTTCTATACAATTTCCTCTACGATTTCTACAGAAATTAACCGTACACTGTTTACAATAAAATTGTTGCATACAATAATAATTTAAGGAATCAAAGTAAGCATTTTATTTGCCTTTGATCAGCCGGCATGATACATGAATTGAGTTTTCATGACGAACAACATGAATCACGACCGTATCTAGGCAGCTGTATAGGTAACCATATTATGATATCCTCTGCACTATAAAGCTGACAATGGTTTACACCACTGATCGGCACTACCTATAATATTGGATACATGTTGAATACAAAGCAAAGTATTATATATATATAGGACACTTCAGATGTTAACACATTATGGTCAACTGAATACACTAATTACGTCGCCATTAGGC
This sequence comes from Coelogynopora nodosa, assembly GCA_034780555.1. Taxonomy (NCBI): domain Eukaryota; kingdom Metazoa; phylum Platyhelminthes; order Proseriata; family Coelogynoporidae; genus Coelogynopora; species Coelogynopora nodosa. The sequence continues at coordinate 10,237 of JAUZND010031448.1, forward strand.
ATAAGTGGATCACAAGTATTATATTATACACCCCTTTTATATACCAAAGAATAAGTTGTCTGTGTTGACTTTGAATCTTATACAATAGATAAAGCATTTAAGGTAACAATTAATTTTAACATGTAAGGTAAGGCCGGTTACTAGCTATTTTTTACATCCGTGTCACACAGAACGCCTGTATATATATTGTATATGCAATGAATAGATCAAACAACATAAGTCAACACAATTGTTAATTGTCTGGCGGCGCTTCAATCGTTACTTGATAAAAATAAAATACTAAATATGTCTTTAAATGAAAATGTGACATATTGGAAAATAATAGGATTCAGAGACTTATACAACATATTACAAATATTGCTACGAAAAAACTATAATTTTATTTACAATCTATTTCTAATTTTATATAATTGTTTTGTTATATTTTTTGGAAATATATTTTATATTAGAATGCAAAAGAAAATTCATTTTTATTATTATTTTTACTTCATTTTAATTAATTTTAAATATGCTTTTTAGAGTAATGCAACCGCTAACATCCTTTAAAAATTGTTTTATTTTATTAGCCTACAATAAATCATTTAGCAATAATTATAAGAAAACAATTATATAATTCGTGATTTCTTTTAAAATTTGAACTGGACATCCATTATATAATTCAAGTAGAATTCTCCATGCGGCGCTACGATAATGTATAAATTAATTTTGATAGACAAAGTAATCGACAGGTAAATCCATCTGCAGAACGATTTCGGTGTATTCGCCCGTCATCAGTATCGAGTAGGAAACGAACATGGTATAGTTGATAGGCGAGTATGTGGCCTAGTGGTAAGTGGGTTTGCTCACAGATCGCTGGGCTGTACTGATGAAGGGTAAATACCCCGAAACCGATCTGCATACGATTTTACCTCTCGTTTACTGTCTATCAAAATTTATCTATACATTATATAATTAATTAAATTTTTTACAATCAGCACGAAATGATAGGATTTGTTGCAGGCAACGTACATATAGACCTACCGAACTACCTCAAATGTGGCAACTTTCATAGCCTTTGCTAACATCGAGCATCTTGCCCACCAAAAGTAGAGAGGAATTGTGAGTGATTTTATTTTAACTGAAAGTTACTTCAGACCTATATCGTGCGTGGTTAGTATAAAGTTAATTATTTATTATAATAATTAATAGTGAAACACTCACACGTACATATTTTCCATGCTTTCTCAGGGGACTCTTCGAAATTTGAAGTAAGTTGTCAAGACTGGAGCTTAGAATTCCCCCCAAATTCTTAGGCCTCAGGGCTGACATTCGACTACTTTTCAGGATGGGGGCGGGTCCAACTGTTGATAATCCAGCCATCGTATCTCGCCGACGATCCATCAGTGATGATGAATCGCGGTCAAATCGAAGACATTCCACACTGCCCGTTCGAAACATGTTGGAGAGAATTGAGGCTTCCGTTTAGTTACAGTTTCGCTTTCTTTCTCTGTGTAAACAAAAAGCTAGTTAGCTCGGTATATTTTAGAAGTGCACGAGCAGTAGGGTTAATATGATGATTATGATAAGTATCACGGCGCGGCTGAAGTTAAACTTCTCAGACAAATCGTGTACAACACTACAGCTTTAATAATCGATTATTATCAAACTGATAAATAAATTTGTTTTTCACAAACTATTTTCAGACGGCTTACTAATAGTATAGTTAGTACATCTATCTGAGAGCTTCATCTGAGGCTAAATAATGTCAGCGACAAAAAAGGTACTCGACATAATTTATTATCTTAATGGAGGAGATAATATAAAACTCTATATATATATATATATATATATATATATATATATATATATATGTGGGTGTGTATAACACAGTTTTTTAATCACATAATTAAAAATGACAGTGCGTAAGTATATACTGCAGCACACTGTTAAATTTATATTTAAGGAATAGTGCAGTGGCCAATTTCCCTTGGTCTGATCCGCCATCGTTATTCTGAAATTCAACTAATTTAATAGTACTCAAATACGCAAATTTCACAAAATTGCCTGTGTGAAATTCATGTAACTATGTAAAATAATATATGTAAGCAACATTAATGAAGATTCATACGCAACATTTGTCATTTTTTGGTAAAATGCGAATCTGCATATATATATAATATATGCCTGGCTACGAGCAATATTGAGATAAACAGTTTTTTAAATTATTTGCTCTCAAGATGATAATAAGACACTTTGAAGAATAATAGCCGCTATATTAAATGTTATATTAATAACTAATTTTATAAGTCATGCAAGTTTAACAAGTCAAATGCTATTTATTATACACATAAAACTGGCAATTAGTTGTATTTACATTAGGTAGAATGTGGATGTATTTTCCGAAAGTGAGTTTGTTTAAGTACAATAAAATACGTTACCGTTCAGCCACTTCACATATATAGTATTCGTAAGGTGTCTTTTCCAGGTCAACAATGAACCCCTCACTATAATAAAGTAGCCCCAGGAGAGTAATCTCAGAGGGGGCCCAGAATAAAGAAGGGGGTCCCACCAGCACATTTGCAATTATAAATTAAATAACATAAAATATCTGGAGTTGAAATTGGCATATTTTTTCTGTAAACAATTAATACAACTAATTTAATTGTTACTTTTGTATGATGCCAACATAGAGTTTGAGTTGAAATGGTTTTTTGGGCTCAATTCGAAGATAATAAGGCCAAGATATTTTATTTTCTTTACTTTAGGAATATTTTCATTGTTAATAATGACATTTTCAGTAATTGTAGAAAGAATAGCTATATTATTATAGGTATTGTGTTTAAAAATGATCTCTTCTCACTTCACTTGATTGAGTTTCAGATTTTTTCTTTTTGAGATTTGAGCTAAGGATAGAACATGTGATTGATAGTTTTGTTGATCATTACGTTCAGTGCCTTTTCTTATTTCATAGATAATTCTGGTATCATCTGAATATTTAAAAATGTTACTTTTACTTTTACTAAAATTTAGTTTTTCATTTTTTATTTCATTTGTAACATTATATAAATAATTTCGCACTTAGGGACCTCCTTGTGGTATACCAACTTTCGCTTGAATAGACGTAGAAGACTTGTTTTTAAATTTAACTGATTGTGACCAACCATTCATATAGGACTTTATCCATTTAGCGTAATGAGGTGTGCATTTGCTTACTTCATTTATAAGTGGATTTTGAAGTATATTATTAAAAGCAGATGAGTAATCTAGGAAATATAGCCTTTATTATTGAACCGTATTATTGTCAAGAGTACTGTAAATAAAGTTCAGTGTTAAAACTAAGGCATCAATAGTACTGTAATTGTTTTTATATGCAAATTGGTGTAAATCTTCTTGTTTTTATAGGAGAGTTTGAATTCTTTTTAGAACAATTTTGTCTAGGGATCTTGCTTGAATAGGTGTAACGGCAATAGGGCGAAAATATTTTTAATTTGTGAATAAAGCGTCCTTGGTTTTTGGACATGCACTGACTAAAGCAGTGTTATATGGTTTTGGGTATTTATACTTTTGGTGTATATTAAGCTATATGGTTCACTTTTAGCTCTCTTGAGTATTCTTTGAAAATCCATGCTTGTATTTTACTTGGACCACTTGCAGTGTTTACTTTAACCTGTTTGAATATATTTTCAACTTAAAGTTGTGTGATTTCTATGGCTTCATTTTGCGATAAGTCAGCATCATTATCAATGCTGATTCTTATCAATATTGAATCTAGTGAAGAAATTATTAAGTTCAGTAGCTTCATCTTCATTGGGTAGGCAAGTATTATGGTCACCTCTAAGAAGTTTTCTAGATATTTCAAAGATTTCATTTGAGCTCATATTTTGTAGCCAGTCTTGTCTAATATTTTTAATATGCTTCGTTATTTTTCTTTGTGTTTGATTTCTAGTATGCTTATTATTTTTTTAATTGTAAGTCGTTTTTCCCATAGATCATGGTACTGAGTTCTATAATACAAAGTTTTAGTCTCTGAAAAATATTAATATGAGATAATTTTTTCTTTTCGGAATTAGATTGTATTAAATATTCTATGTAGCTATCGCAAGTATCGGTCATTGATCAAAATCTTCGTTTTGAAAAACAGACCAGTCAATAAAATTTAGGGCGTTTCTTAAGGAGTCTTTATTTGTACACAAATCAAGTTTTGTATTCTTGCATATTTTATTGTCACAGGTTTTTATAAAGATTAGAAGAAGGATCACATGATAGTTTGTAAACATATTGACAATAGGACACAACTCTTCACACTTATACCTACATTTTTTTTATTTATTTGTTTATATTTACTTTTACATTTGTTGCGTAGGCCACATCTAAGCAGGACTTAATTGTTAGGATAGTAAGTTGGGAAAGTTCCTAGGTTTGGTAAAGAAAAATCAACTGCAGGTTTTAAAGACTCTTCATTTATATCACTGCAGAGTATAATAAAAACATTTGGATATAATTTTAGAGTATATATAAGTACATTCCTAATATATTTTTTGCTTTGAGTTTTATTCCTTTGAAGTCTTAAGTAAACATTCATGTTAATAATACATCTATATATATACGTAAGGTAGGAATTTAGGTCTAATACAAGTAGTGTACCTAGTTAAAATTTCAGCGTCTGAAGTAGATACGGTATTTAGGATCTTTGGTTTATTAGTTGACCAAGATTTGTGCACATATGTGATTAATCCTCCACCACCGTTTTCAGAGAAATTTTCAATGTTTCTGTCGAGTCTATGAATGTGGAAAATGTTTAATAATATGGTATTATCATGGACAGAATTGTTAAGTTCGTTTCTTGAAGATTAATTATAGACACTTTACTAAGATCATTTGTAACAATATGAAAGAGTTCGATAAATTTTTATGATAAACCATTAATCTTATGAGATAGTACAATTTTGAGCAAAGTATTATGATATCATACAATTTTGAGCGATGTATGTATTATGACATCATACAATTCTGAGCAATGAATTGGCATCAAACAATTCTGAGCAATTTATTGGAATCATACAATTTTCTACATTGAAAGTAAGTCGACAAAATCATTTAAAATTATTTTTTAATGATTAATAACTAGTAACCCTTGCCTTACATTCCCTTATATATTTAAAATGTTCGTATATATTTTGTTATTGAATACAGTATTAAATAATGATGACAAAAGATTGACTGAAATAACAAGTTGATAATCTAATCTGAAAATGTGTATATATTCCATTATTGTTTAACTGGTACTATATACTTAAAGTATTAGTATAAAATTTAATTTACCGAGAATAATTTATTATTGATAACAAATTATTGTTCAAACTTGAAAGATTCCTACAATATTTATAACAAAGATTATTTTAAGCTTTACATTAGTTCCATACCTTGCGATATAAAATAGCGAATTATATACAAAAATATCTATTATATTATAACATAGTGGGAACAAACTGTAGGACATTACAGGCGCAAATTTAATACGAAAAAGCATATAATCATAAAACAATAACAAAATATTGTATATTATAGACATACATTAGTCGATGTTATAGAGTGTAAAAAGGCCTTAATCTTTGCTATGTACACACACCCCCTTTAATAGAATTTTGATTTCAAAAAGGTAACGGGGATGTTAGAAAAATAGGTTAAAATGGTGATGATATTATGATCTAGGATAATTTTGTAAATAATGGAAACATTCTAAATTGTTCTAAATGATTCTCAAAAGTAGGTAAAAATAAATAAGCACATTATAATACACAAACAGGGAATGGCTAATACTAGTACGGTAGCATTGTACGTAACACTAAATAAATCCAATTTTTCAACAATACATGACATTTTCAAGATAAAACTCATTATTATTTGCTACCCGTTACTATGGTTTATTATTGTTATTATTATTATATTGTGAAATATATATTTATAAATATTTATGCGGTCACAGTCACTACTTGAATCATATACACAGAAATGCAGACAGACCAGCCAGATCAAGTCAGATAAACGCTTTGAGCGCGTCATAGTCACTCTCTTCGCCCTCGCCAAACTCAGAATCACCCCCCTCCTCCTCCTCAGAAGTGGAACAATCCTCGCCACACCGTAGAGCCCTCCGGGTCTCCTCAGCGTCCAGGTAATCGTAGCCCTCCGGACAGGTTCCCCACTCGCGGGTGTCGTCCTCTTCTGAGCTGCCAACTCGGGCCGCCCGTGCTCCACCTCCCCGTCGCGGACTCCAGCCCTGTGGGAGGGGGGGGGGGGGGAGGTTTGTGTCAACAATAACCAGTGGTTTATATGTATAAAAGAAGATAGAGGGAAATTTAAAAAAAATTGAAAACGAGCTTCCAAATGACACTTTTAGCTTTATTTTCAATTTTTAAAAACATCCTTTACCTTTTATTTTTAATAAAGTCTTTAAAAAGTTTTAAAAACAATCCTGTAAGTCAAGAGGAAAAAACAATACTTCTCTTCACTATAGTCAACTAAAGATAGATTTTAAATGTGAGTATGTTGTGTAGCAAATGATAGAATGTTCGCATTAATCTATTTTAAAATTAGACCGAAAATGGTGTGAAAATAAGATCGAAAATTTTTTTATACATGTTTTTCTAAAAATTCTTTTATAACTTTTTTAAAGGAAAATTCAGAAAGACTTCTAAGTAAAGAAAAATATAATATATAATACTTTATAAATCAACATGTATAATAATTTTACTAGCTTATACTAGATATAAGCGCAAACCAATAATACATTTCTATCAACACGTAATACACCAATGTCAATAATAGTAATAAATTATTACAAAAATAAAATCAACACATAATAGTTAAAACACACAAATATATAGTCAACAATAAATAATTAAAAGTAAAAATAAAAATAAACTATATTTATTAACTAATAATAATAAATCCAATCACTAATAAACACTGAAAATCAAAGCTGCCCCAACCTTGGGATAGTCTCCAGTCATACTCTCCTCACTGGACGAATTGTCCTCCTCGAAGCCAGCCTTCCTCATCCCTCCGTGCGGCCGGGTGGCCCTTGTAGATTGCCCCCCCTCCTCGGGGTCACCCTCCTCATCCAAAGAAGAACTGCTGCTAGTCGAGTCTAAGTCGGAGATTTCGTCGTCAACCTGAAGACAACAATAGTATTGTTCGACATGGTCCATTTAGAGATCATTTCGATATACCTAATATCTGAATAATAAGATATAATTCATATTGAAATTGCCAATTTCGAGTTTACAGAACAAGAGACGAGAACCAACTAATCTAATTATTCAGACTTCAGCAGAATATGCATTAAAACGGTGATTAACTTAATCATTACAGCCGAATATGGAATATGTTTGTGTATTCTGGATTAAATGTGGAGAAATTCACCGATTGAAACTATATTACACGGAAGCGTATCAAGGGCCTAACATGAAAATGGTCTTGTCAAATTATATATGTTGTGCATACTTATTGCATCAGATGTCAAACTTTATACTTTAAAAACCACAACTCATGATTTTTACATCCTCATTCGAGAGCGTAGTAATAAACAGAGTACAATAGTGTTACCAGATGTACATTTAAAGGTATAATACAGAATTAACATTAAAATGATTACACTGAATTATAACCTTTTCAATTTAACTAGCGAGCGCACACATCCTGTATTTACATTGTAATAATAGCCAGTAGCACGTAATATAATACAAGTTTACCTTATCATTGTACAGTTTGTTACACTAGAAGGTGTATCTGTTTTCAGGACACACAAATCCGTATAAAGAAATAATTAATACAGTAAATAAAGAACTTGGATAACGACAAAGACATCAACTCTCAAAGTCTGCTCAACTGATATTTAATGCTTTCTCTAAATATCAAAAACAGTTAACTGAATGAGCAAACTAGACATAAAGTCGTACATGCAATATTGTACAAACTATTATTTTTCAAACGAGACAAAGTCAGACTCTCGCGATAAGTTACTATAATGTATAGTATTTCTTTTTGCAAACAAATCGATTATTACGTTTAGTTCTACACCATATGGTTGTGGAAATTCTGTCTGAAAATTGGTACAATATGAGTAGTATAGGAAGGGTCGATTCGACCACACTTATACATAGACCATGTAACCCCCCCCCCACAAATGTAAAATGATTTTGAGTTTTCGCGTAAATTTTTCATTTTTTTACGATCCGGATCATTATGAATCATAAATACACCGAAATCTTTCTTTGGGTATTTCTTTTTAGGGTAGTAACATGTGTTGGTATGATGACTCACAAATATAAGATAAATATTTTTATACTACTTATAAATATTTGCAAGTAGTATATAACCTTACCAAATTTAATTAGTGTCTAATTACATTATAATCTTATTATTTAATTATAAATATTGTTTTTAGACCGTTTTTATATTTTGGAAGAAAAATTACGTCATTCGTGACCTCATTTTTGTTTTTAGCCTATAACTTTCGATGTTTACAACTTATGACAACCAAACTTGGTATGATGACTCACCAACATAAGCCAAATCTTTTATACTACATGTTTTTTGTAAATAAAATAGTATAATTTTTTTTTTGATATAGTAAAAGAACTAGCGTCTATTTTTAAAAAATCGGTTTTTACATGACCAATCGGAATTAATTAAGACAATTTAGAACGAAACAGACAGCGTAAGAGACCATCTAAAATTAAAAAAAAAATTGTTTATGAGAATAATAAATTGTTTATGAAAATAATAAATTATTTGCGCAAAACGTGCGAGATTAAATCCAAAGGAAAATTACATCACCCTACAGTAACTAAGAAGTGACTTAGAAGGGACTATGAAACTTCACTCACCTCTTCAATCATCTTATCAGTAACTTCAACGGACATCCGCATCAGGGGATTCTCAGCCAACTCAAGAGCAAGTTTTCGCGGAAGATAAGAAGCCACCTGAGCTTCTAGTTGATTTGTGTCATCATCCTTCTCACACTTCTTCGCTTCTTCCTCTTCTTCGGCGTACATTTTTTTATTTTCGCTCTTTCCGTCTTTATCTGGCAAATTGTGTAGAAACAAATCATTCGGTTAGGTACTGACACATTTCAATGTATTAACTAATTATTAGAATATATCTAAATAAACAAATCCAGACATTCCAGTATTTAAATCGTTTCAAAACGTATATTAGAAATAATATTAATTTAATTAACTAAAATAAAAAGCTAGCAAATAGACTGTACATTGAGATTACAAAGTAAAATAAATTGTACATACATTAGTTTGTTTATAGTCTGATGTAATGCTAAGATCTCAGTCGAATCTTGCCTCATTTAGTTCATTTTAAAGTGAAAAGTATTTACAAACGATTTTTCAAATTAGTTATCAACCCAGGACTGGAAACAGGCTACTATCCAAACCACCCAACACTATTATCGACAATTTTGTTAATTTAATTTAATATACATAACATTTACAGGTTTATTTATTAAACTTCACGATACTCTATAATATCACCAGTGATTCAAATTAATGTGAAGCGTTTATGGTTGACATGTATTTATTACGCTAAATTACTTTTATGAATTTATATTGTCCATAAATCATTTTATTCTATTTTCATCTTATAACATTCTAACTACTCCAAACATTTAATTTTGATCAACTAAAATAAGCATGAACAGATATGTACTACTTATTAATTAAGAGTAGCAAGTGAAATAACAACTTTATAAACACATTCAGAGGAAACAAGCCACTCACTCTCCAGCCGACACTTCTTCACCCCAGTCTCCCCACCGTCACAGTTGTCTCTAGCCCTCTTCTGACTCCCCGCAAAGTCACCAAACCCTAAAGGGACAGGATCAATCTCACCAACCAGTGGATAGTCAGTTTCAGGCAGCCGGGTCCAGAGGAAGTAGCAGTCGCGAAGCCATTCGGGGGTGACAATGCGGATGTGAGGGCGTTTCGAGGTCTTGGAGGGCTGTGCGAAGCGACAGGCCGCCTTCACCTTCTGAGTACCGATGTTACAGGCGACTACATGAGTCGTCCATCTGGTGAGAAAGCATCACTTTCCTTTACATGAATCAAAGAAATTAAAATTATATAAAATTTACGATATTTTCGGCACTTTTTGCAGTATCACATTTGCTTAATAAAATTTGAGGTAAATAATTTTCATATGAACTCCAATTCTTCATGGAATATGTTATTAAGAGTTTCACTTCTGAACAAAAACATCGTCAACATACCTTAACTGTTCACCTCTGGTCACCTCCAAGTCAGTCTGAATTTCGGCGCCCAGGAGAGTGGCCCACCGATAGGCCCGACTTTTGCTCTGGTCCCTGGTCAGGGGAACCAGACCCGACAGCACGAGACGACATCCTGCCAGCACCTTGGACTGGAGTTGTGGCAGGATGACCCGGAGGTCATGGGGACTGGTGGAGAGGGAGCCTGGGGCCGAGTAGAAGGCTGAGTGGATGCGCGTTAGAGTGGCCTCAAGATGGAGAAGGTAGTCGTCGTTGTCCGGTGGGTAGTCTTCTGGAGAGAGAGAGAGAAAGAGAGAGAGAGAGAGAGAGAGAGAGAGAGAGAAGAGAGAGAGATAGTAGGAGAGAGAGAAAGAAAGCTAACTAAAAATAGGAATGAGACAATGGCAATCAAAATGTTACTTACTTTTAACTAGACTGTCCTTGGGTCTTTGCTGTCTTTCGTAAACCTTTTTAACTTCCAGTTTAGCTTCAAAATCTTTTTTAGATTCCACTTCAGTTTTAGAAGCTTTTTTGGATTCTTCCCCAACTTGTAAAAGTTTATCAAATCCTACTTCACCTTCAGAGTCTTTCTGAGATCTCGCTTCAACTTCAGAGGTTTTCTGACATCCCGCTTCAACTTCAGAGTCTTTCTGAGATCCCGCTTCAATTTCAGAGGTTTTCTGAGATCCCGCTTCAACTTCAGAGTCTTTCTGAGATCCCGCTTCAACTTCAGAGTCTTTCTGAGATCCCACTTCAACTTCAGAGTCTTTTTGAGATCCCGCTTCAACTTCAGAGTCTTTCTGAGATCCCGCTTCAATTTTAGAGGCCATTTTAACAGAATCGACCGAATCAACAGCAGAATTCACTGGATCTATTTCTTCAGTTTTCGACGACTTAATTTGATCAGTTTCCATTTTTTTACTCTCGGTCTCTTGCTCCCTGGTTACTGAGGAATTCAAAATAAAAATTGAATAAAATTAGTGAAAGATTGTAATATATTATTTAAAATTTACATAATAAATTATCAAAGTGATGAAAAAATATTTCAAAAGATTAATTAATTATAAAAATTTAGACAAAATGAAGACTTAACATTTATATTACGAGCGTAAGGATTTATTGTGTCTAATTATAAAAGCTAATATGATGGAAATCAAGCAATTTATGATCTAAAATGTTCCAATTACCTGACGCTAAAATTGGTATGTTAAACTTCACGTTTATGTTTATCTTAACCGTAGCATAATGTAAAAGCATATAAATAATTTTTTTATTTGTTTCTAATACATATTGGCGATAGTTAGTTGTTTTAAATTTCACTTATATAATAAGAATTTTACATGTACATATTACAATATTAATTGCACATAGAACAGTTTTGAGCGGTGTGGACCACCTGTTTTAGTTACGTGCGCGTCCCCAGTAACACTGTTCAATTGATTGGGAAGGGGGACGGCTGGAAACCCCTCCTCGGAGGTAGGTGCATTGATATCGCCCGTTTCTGGGAAGTAGCGGTAGGGCCGCACGTGGATGAGGTTAGGGGCACAGGACCAGACTTCGTCTCTGTCGTCAATAATGCAGACCATTGAGTCGCCGCGGGGAAATAGTGACCTGACACACGGTGAGGATTACATTTTGTGAATTATTATCTGCTTTTGAGCTATACTACTTGTAATATGTTAAATAGTATGTAGCGATATATTTATTATAATATGTAAATCAATTGTTTTTAATAGATATTAATAGCAATGATTTTGTCTTATAAAATAATACAGCGTTAGTTATACGGATGATAAATACAGATAGCATATACTGATAAAATAATTATTTACCATTGTTAACTTAAATCCGAATAAATTTTGTTTTCAATTTCTTTTTGTGGTTTTATTGATTTTGTATTGGTAACTCAATTATAAAGAAAGCGTACAAGAGATGGAAAATGTATTGATGTTTGTATATGGAAAATATATGGAAAAATTGTACATTTTTACTGCAGTATCCAGCTGTTTGTTCATTTATTCAAATTTCCTTAGTTGGTTTTTTTCTTCAAAAAATATAATAATAATAATATTGACAACAATATAAACTATACAATACGTGTTAATAGTACCTTAAAAATATATATTCCACAGAAACTTCAAACATTAACATCATCCCTCAAAAGCTCACTTATATGATTTTCAATGAACACATTTAATTATATCTTCCACTACGCCCGGGAAAAATTATATTCTGCCTCAAAATGCCAATTGAATACCGGCCACTGATACTAGCGAGAAGCAAGGAATGTACACCAAACTTACCCAAAAGGGGGGGGGGGGTCTTTCCCTAGTGAAATCAGGGAGGGGAGGGGGGAAAGATCAACGAGAAAA
>JAUZND010031459.1:0-22862 GCA_034780555.1 Coelogynopora nodosa
TTGTTTGTACCTTCTTGGCATTCACCTGTAAGGTGTTCACTGGACAGGCATAACACCACTTTGAAGTTGCGGACGGCGTGACGGGCAGGGATATAGGCAGCTAACGAACTGTGTTCACTGTACACGAATCTGACATAACCTTCAGGGTTACCTTGTAGATGTTCCTTTCGCATTGAGGGAGGCACGAAACGTCGATTTGGAGAAACAGTACAAAGAATTGATAAATCCAAGTCAAGTAACCACTGTAGCAAGGAAAAGTCTCCAAAAAACCTGTCAGCACAAATACCTACACCTGCAGGTAAATCTGAATGTTCAACGAGGCGCTTTACAATATTACAACCACTATAATATCGTTCAACAGGTATTTGACCACGAATATACGGGTCCAATGAATACACATATTGGGTGACTGCATCACATAGAAGATACACTTTGATCCCATATTTGTCTGGCTTAGAATTGTCATACACTTTGATCGGACAACGCCCCCTATAACTTACAATTTGTTCGTCCACCGTGACATGATAGTTTGGGGTCATGTGGAGTGCACAGTTATCGTTGAAGAGAGAATAAATTTATAAATTTATAAAAATAGCAAGGTGGGTCTGATAGACCTACCCTTCATAGTTTACGTTACACTAAAAAGCTTCGGAGGGTATGTGTTAAAGCTTAACGGTAGAAAAATAATGTAATACTAATTTTGTAAAGGTAGTAATTAAGGTGTTAGCAATCTGGCAACCGGATTAATAACTCTAATGTTAGACGACCAGCAACTTTTAAAATTAGTATATAATATATAATACAAACTTTTTATTAAATTATTCTTACATATATATATGTATATAAATAGAATATACTTCGAATATTTTAGTATAGTGTGTTACTATGTAGTATGACGTCAGTATGTATATTTTTATTATTAATAAAAAAAAAAGTGATATGTGACAAATATTATTGTTATATTTATCATTTATTCATTCACATAATATTTATAAAATAATTATTTATTATTATATTTATCATTGTTTCATCCACATTAAATATTAAAAAAAAATATATTATATTTATCAGGTTATTATATTTACTTTATATTTTCTGGTTGCCAGATTGCTAACCACTTTGTTTTGTAAATCATTATGTACCAATGGCAATGTTAAGTCAAGACTTAATTATAACATGTTAACTTATATATTTATAATCCTATATATAATTATAATAAATATATAATTCCATTAAATTTAAATTAAATACTGATTCAATAAAAATATAATTGTAATATATATATTACTACAAATTATACCAAAGACAAGTGCAAAGGTATACTGAATAAAAACAGATTTCACAGCATTACATTTTATTCCATATATTACTATTATAAATACTATTATAAATACTATACTAAACTAGGCATGAGCTTTAACCTTAAGTTTTTAAAATCAATATGATAATTACTGACAAGACATTTACAGTAAATCCTGCCATTTATTACCTTATGACTATCCATGACTGTATATTATAATATACAAAGTCAAAGTATGACAACAAGTCTAACAAAAGTACATAAAAATCAAAATATTAAAACACCTAATAGTTTAATTAATTTCCTAGTAAATAAATCAGGGAGTATAAATAAATCAGTAACATTATTCTTCACTAAACTTTTACAAATAATAGTTATGGTAAAGAGTTTTATTCACATATTATTTGTTACTCTTTGCTATAATGATTAAATATTAATGTGTAATAGTTATTTAACAAAGGTGGTTAATCATTGGTTTTATTATCCATCAACCTTGAGTGATAAGATAGCAAGTCAAACCTGTATATTTAAAAGACAGTCAGTCAAATATAAAAAAAACAGAAGAATAATTGGTTGGAGATTGGCCAGATCATAAATAAAACATGTGTAACAAATGATATTTATAAGAAAAAAGGAAATAAAAGATGATTAAATAATGGTGTGAGATGTTGTACCCTAAGCGGCTGTTTATTAGATAACAGGTATGCCCAGCTGATTTTTTAAGCATATATGCAGACTGAAGGGTCACATTAGCTGAATGTTAAGTATTTACAATAACATTATTTTGCAATAGTGTTATTTTCTCTAGTCATACTATAGTTCTGAAAAAGGGGACCATAATCATTTACTTTATGGATATGCATATGGTATATGTGCCTGTTGGCACCCTTGAATAAACTTACTATGTTTTGTAAGTTATATTTTAAAATTACTTTAGCTTAAAGCATAGAAGTCATAAGGAAGCAGATATTTTTTTTATAAAATAAAATTAATAAACTAAGAATATTATATATCATGTAAGCCTTTAACTGCACATTATAAACTTCAGTATAATGTCATTTTATTACATTTTTATAAAATCTAATGTTTTTTTATATGTATGTTAGTGACCACTAAAAGCTTATTTTAAATTTGTTAAATTTAACATATGTTGGTTGCTGATATTTAAATATAATTGGGGTATATTTAAAATTAGGTAATGAGGTATTCTAGATTAGTATTTCAAAAGTTTAATTCAAAATATAATTTTTTTAATAACTAATTTGATTAAGATTAGAGTTTTCATAAAAAATGAATATCAAGATAGAATATAGATATAAGTAATTTCACTGATATTATAACATAGTATCCTATATAAATAATTAGTATATTTTTCATTTAAATACATTGGGATTTGTATATTAATACTAATAATTAAATTTTGACAAGAGATAAATTGGCAAAAGCCTAGAGCCGGTATATATCCGAGATCTAACAGATATACAAGTTTTTTTGTTATAAAATAATAATTATATTTTATTCTTATTATAATTTTGTAACTTAATTATAAACATTTAACATTTATTTAAAAAAAATTAACTTATAATTTTTTATTATTTTTAACTTGAATTTGGATTATTTTAGTATTATTTTTAAAATAAAATTTTATTACACTTAACTACAATACTTATTTCAGAACTTGTAAAATTTAGAAAATACAGTAATATTAAAATAATTTAATTAAATAATACTCAGTACATATTAATATATTTAGAAACAATGACTTTTCTGAAAGTTATAATAATTTATATAGTTTTTATTATATGTTTTTATGTTTTAGTGTTGGTATAACATAATGTGAATATGATTTGCATTCTGGTTATGAGCAAAAAATATTAATGATTAAAACTGTTCCATCTTAGATGGTAGATATTGTCATTTCTTTAAAAAATTAATTCAGTATAATTTTAATTTATTCCATGTTCATTATTTATATTTTTAATCCAATCATTTTAGTTAACTTTTTCATAACTTAACAGTGGTTAATTACTACATTTATACAGCTAAATGTAACACCATTAATGTTTCAAAATATTCATTTCAGCTTAATAAAATTAGTTTCATATTCTAAAATACCACTTTTACATTTATCCTGTTCAACATGTTATTCCAATTAAGAATTATAGTAATTGTTTAATTTTTACTAGACACTTTATAATATAAAATAAATTATTGTATGATAACAAATATTTATAATTAATTAAATATTATTCATGGTTGATGTTTTAAAATGAGTTGAATCTTTTGAGATTTTCTATATGTTTTGTAACTGTAATATTTCATCATAATATTGCAATTATTTGTTAAAATAAAAATATTAATAAAATTTAATTTTTAATACATAATAATGAGTTTTAGCATATATTAATTAACCCCAAACAACATTGGAAATGGTTAAAATAATAACTATATAACTAGCTTTGTACTACTATCATTGTTTATATTTTGATGTAACAGACATAGATTCCTCTGATGAAACTTTATAAGTAATGAATAAACATATAAATAAAAATCATTTTTTAAATATTTATAAATGCTCTTTATTTTGAAATATAGAATACATTTATTCCATCTAATACCAACAAATTATTTCTGTAATTGAGTGCTTATGAATATTTTTATTTTTCTCCATTTTTACGTTTTCATTAAAATTGTTTATAATTTAAGTACAAATTTAAACTCTTTTTGTGTTTTTATATTACATATACTAGATCGAGGCAATGTCATCTAACAAAACTCGTACTGGATGGTCAGATAGCATGGAAAGTGAAGAATTCTCAGCCGAGCGTGAGACAGAACTTGCAGCGCTCAGTGAAGCCTATCGTATTGCCAACCTCGATCGAATTCACTATGCAGAAGAAATGAAGGTCACTCTGAAAAAGTTAAAGTAAATATTTGATTTTGTTACATTTAAAAAAAGATAGACGCAGGTAAGACATTGTGGTGAATTATGTATGATTGGAATATATAATGGTGTAATATTTTCAGATATAATATTCTAAAATCAGCATTTTCTGTTGTGTTATTTTTCTGTTAACCAAATTTTCTATATATTGTATACAATTTATAATATTCGGTAGCCTACTCTCAAACTGAAATATAAATATATACATTTGACCAATTTTTTAGTTTTAAATACAAAAGTAAAAGCATTGTGTGATTAGCGATTCTGTTTTGATATGTAAAATGACGTCTATTTTTCCAAGTATTTTAAGGTATTTTACATATATTTCATTCTGTGTTTATGTAATTAATTTTGATGTCTAATTTAACTAAATTTTCAATTATTTTATTACAATGTAACAATAAAACTATGAAACATATATATTCCTTTAATCTTACGTGAATGGATTAATTTAAGAATGTATACCCTAAACATGTTAGTTTTGCTCTCTGCTGTATCATTACAAAAATCCGATATCCCACAAAACTCAGCGACGAAGTGGGCAAGTTACAGATGGAGCATGACAACCTGACCACCCAGCTGGAGATAGCTAACAACAAGCCGAACCAGGTGAAGAACGAGCGTACCTGCGAGGACCTGGTCAACCTCGCAGAGAACAAGGACTGGCTCGACCTGCAGATCGAGAATGAGAGGAATCAGCACACCGAGCTCGATAGCAAGGTGAGACTAGCTGTAGAACACTAATGTAATTGGGTACAATAAAAGGGTGTGTCTGAGTACAGATACGGGGGGAGGGGGGGGGCCTGTTCCCGCTTCCGAAATGAGGGAGGAGAAGAACAGATGGATGAAGAAGAAAAATAGGAGAGAGGACGAAGCTAAAAATAGGAAAATATAATAAGAGGGTGATGATAGAAAAATAGGAGTAGGAAAGTAGGGGAATAATAGTTGGAAAGGAAAAAAGAGGAAGAAAAAGAATTGAGAAAAGAGGAAGGCAAGATTTTTTCACTCCATAATTTGTGTTAAACAATCATGTGTTAGTATCTTATAGTAATACTAAGCTGTTAATATTCACAGAATATGTTTTAATGAGTGAGTTAAACTATGTGTTATATTCTTATTAAATAAATTAATTTATAAATTATGTATCATTCATCTTATTCTCAAGAAAGTGAATGAAACGTTTTGAAATTGCAAATAATAATTAAATACATATTATACGGTTTTTAAGTAAATATGGAACAAACCTTCAGTCGAAAACATTATAGATATGCTTTTAGTAGAGTGTATTATTTGATTAAACTACGGAAATATATTTTGCATTCTGATAGAGACTCCTTTTAACCACCCCCATATCCAGTCTAATAACCTGTAGTATAGTGGCTTAGTTATGGTGTTCCAACCTAAACATGTGATCGATCACCCCCGCCCCACTTGGTCAAGATTCGAGAGCGGGAACGTCGCCTCAAACTGCTGCATCTGTCCTGTGGCGGTGTCAACAACGAAGAGAAGGGCCTCAAACTGGTCAAGTTGCGCGGCCAGTTGGAGGGCCGTCTCCAGAACACACTGAAGAACTACTCGGATTGTCTGGCCTCCAATACAAGTGCGTCTATCCGTCCTGATGATTTGAATTACTAAGATTGTGTATTGTAGGGGAGAACAGTATCATTCATATTTTCAAAACAAATGTTGAGATCATTATGATTTATAGTTAGACGATCGATGATTCGATTTTCTTGAAGTGCAGTTGTTATAGAGGCGTCGCTTCCGTTTATTGTATTCTGTATTAAGTAGATCGGTTGAACATAGTGTAATAATTATCTCTTCATGTTTACGAGCTTGTGCTTTAAACAATAGTTTATGTATTTTCTCTTTGTAATATATTTGATTTTATAACATGTTTAAATATTTATTTTTCAGGATAAACTGCTATGCTTACTGACTGGTAAAAGCATTTTCGTACTATGCCCTGTTTGTACTGCACCGTGTGTTTTTAACCGTTTAAATGTGACATCTAGTCAACACGGATTACCCCCCTTGTGTGTGCTTCTTTCCTTGTGTAATTAATCACACAGTTCATATGTTAACACTTTTAACGTTTGTGTGTTGTCAGGTTTTTGCTTTATTATTTCTGCTTTCTGTGTGGTGGTATTCTTTCATTCATACTATATGTTTAAGCTTACAAGCTGTGCATCCTAGTTTTCCAAAATATGGTTTCTTTTAATATTTAAAGTTACAGTTTATTCATGTGTTTTAAATGGTAATTTACAAGGAATTTGTACTTGTTAAATAGCCACAATTAAAAAAAATTGAGTATTAAAAAATTAGTTAACGATAACATAGTATATTGTTCTGAATTTTTGTAAAATGCTATATTATATTCAGTTATATTAAAATTAGCTATTAAGCGTGGAGTGTCCTATGTTTTCCGTTAAATTATGTTGGTGATTGTGTTTTAAATAAAACCGATCATCGCTCATCACTCACTAATTGGGCGTTGTAACCATGGTAGCAATGAACGCATTCTTTTGAAACATTTAATCCAATTTTTACTATCGAAGTTTACCCAATTTCAAGAGTTAGAAATAACACATGGCTTTACGCTATTGTATTGAGCATAATGCTGGTTAATGATGTAAAAAATGTTCACCTCATTATCCTTTGAACCCATTTTTGGACATTATTTGTTGCTCCACGGAAACTATTTACTTGTGGATGGTACATTATGGCCGTTCGTATTCAGATAACATTATTCATTCTATTCGTTGAAAGGCGGTAGAGATATTATTTAAAATTCACAATTTATACTGCTGAAATTCACCCATTTTCAACAAGCTGTTCAGGTTGATTCTACGACAAATTTGTCCTTCGACATCTCTGAATCAATAGTTGTAGTAGGTCTGCATGTTATGAGCAGCATTTCTACTGGCGTGTCATTTTAAAGATATAATTATGAATATAGCGTTTTGTTGAAATTGTTACTAATAACAATCTGTTATGTACGTTGTATTCCACAGCACTACGCGAGGAAATCGATCAATTACGACTCGACCGATCCCTGTTTGACCAAATCTACAAGAAGTTGGATATAGAATTGGGGAAGTTACGGGTGGAACACAACCAATTGGTGGAATGTGCTACGCAGGCTTTTGAACATCGGTAACATTTTCAAGACTAACTTTACACATAAAAGTAGTATTGATGTAGCATAATCGATTTGATGCATGGGATGCTAAATTATCTATAAATGGATATTATGTTAAATGTCTTGTTCCATATAACGATGAAGAGTTTATGCAATAGTTAGTTAATTTGTGAGTTGTATTCAAGTCCTGGTATTATTCGCTTTAAATGTTAACCAGCAATAAGGTGCAAAATTCAAATTTCTAATCATCGGTGGTGGTAACTTAATTTATTGACAATATTGTTGAGTTTAATGCTTTTATTTCTTTACGGATAATAAGTAGCCTATCTATCTCTAAGACAGTTAGCCACCCATATCTCCTGACCCCCATAGCATCGATAATATTACCTACAAAACACAGACTCCTTTAAATCCTCTCACCTGGTGATTCAAAATATACACAATTTTCCTGAATGTAACCATAATATTCTTTACTCAGTTTAGTGTATAATCACACTTATTGTGACCCTGTTACAGCGAGGAGGCGCGGTCCAAGATGGTCCAGATCATGGAGAAGGCGGACAAGGACAACGCACAGCACAACTCCGAGATGAAGGAGCTGGTCCGGGTCATCGACCACGACCGCAAACTGAAGGAGTTCATGAACTACAAGAGCCAGGAGCGGCCCGAGGACCCCCAGCTGGTCGCCTACAAGGTGGGTCACTCGGTGGGGAGGACCCAATTGGGGCTAACTGCATTATAGCGGTCTAAAATAACTGTGGCTTCAATATAGAATATATTTCCCCAGTAATGATATATATATATATATAAATTGAGATCGTAGAATTTATATCTGAAGAAATGAAAGCAATCAAAAGTATATATCCAAGGTTATTTAATTTTAAAGTTATAATATCACTATGAACAATTAACTCACTGACGAAAATACAGCGGTGCCAAACCGAAACTAACTAAAACAAAAACTATCGCTAAATATAAGCAATTTAGACGGGATATAAACGGATTTGTTTTTATCCGTTAAATTTACCGCTATATTTTTCTTTTTATTTTAAATTTTTTAATATATTTAATTAAGATAACAATAATTTATAAAATATATTATATATTTGGGCATATATTTTACCGAAAATATATTTCTAACGGAATAAAAACAATTCCGTTTTTATCCCGTCTAAATTGCGTATATTTAGCGATAGTTTTTGTTTTAGTTAGTTTCGGTTTGGCACCGCTGTATTTTCTTCAGTAAGGTAATTTTTCATAGTGATATTATAACTTTGGATATATACCTTTGATTGCTTTCATTTCTTCAGATATAAATTCTGCGATATCAATTTATATATCTAGAACATTACTGGGGCAATATATACTATATTGAAGCCACAGTTATTTTAGACCGCTATAATGCAGTTAGCCCCCCAAGTGTTCTAGTGTTTAATGTACCTTCACTAAACGATTGATGACTTTGATGACGTCACTCTTCAGGAGCGGCTGGCGCGCGAGGCGGACTTCCAGAATCAGGCGGACAGCAGCTGTCTGGAGACGATGGAGGAGTGCTTCCGGAGGATGTCGGAGTTGCTGCATCAGGCCGACATCCACAAGCTGGTCGGAACCTTCATTGAGAATGAGGACCGCAACTTCGCCTTGTTCAACTACATCAATGTGAAGCACCTGGATGTGCAGCAGCTGCAGAGTGATGTCCAGTCGGTGAGATATGCTTCAGAGTGGAGTGGAAAGCATCATTGAGTTTAGATTCAGAATTACAGTTGGTTAGATACAGACATTGGTTCGGGGTGTATGCAGTTATGGAAAAACCAATAAAGTATTGGAATTTTGATTAATATCAAAATTAAGTTCTGTAATTTTATTGTAAATAAGAATTTATAGTGTGATTTTTCACTACTATTTCTAGTTGGTAGTGATTTACTTTACGTTACCAACTCCTGTCCCCCCCCCCCCACGGCGGCAGTTGCAAGAGGCCATCTCCGCCTATCAGCAGTCGAAGGCCCTCTCGGAGAACCAGCGAGAGGAGCAGATGTTGGAGGTGGACGGTCAGCGCGCCAGTGTGGCCAACATCGCGGACAGAAACGACAGTCGCCTGACCTGCGTGCTGAAGGTGATTGAGCAGCTGTCGGCGGTCGTCACCTCCCTCTTCCACAAGATCGAGTGCAACAGGTACTGTAGGCTACCTATGTTGGGCTGGAGTTGTGTTCAGCCTGGAAGCAGGTGTTATTATTGATCCATTTTATACCCCCCCCCCCTCCATGGGTTTTCATATTTGCCGAAAATAATAGGAGCTGAAACTTGCAGCATTAATAGAAAAAATAAGTTTATCGTAAATTATATCCATTTAAATTGATTATTAAAATTATTTATTAAAATAACCAACAATTTAAAACAACACACAAATTACATTTATATTACTTATAGCTTATTTGTGTAAGTAGTATAATCATAAAAATATATCAACAAATATAGATCTTGTGATCTGGAACCAGATGCAAAAATAATCAAGTCAATTGGTTGCATTGAACAAAAGTTGTAGCATTTATTGGTCAAATATATAGCATATAATGGTTATTTTCAATCCTTAGCTATAGTTTTCCTAACCGGAGTTTTTGACCTAATCAGGTCATAAAATTGGTACCAATTGATTAATTAAAAAAATATATTAAAATCGCTCGACAAGTCTTTAGGAGGTATCTGTATACCAAATTTCAGTTTAATTGGATGTCGATAGAAAGATTGGTTTTACATTGGGTTACAAACCCTAAAAAGCATGTCCACGTATATGAAGGGTTAAGCGATTAAAGTTATGTATCTTATTAAATAGAAAAATAACAACCGCAATATTGTGTATTAAAATATTGTACGCATGCGCCGAATAATAAATATAATAGTAGGCTAGTAGACAATTATAAGTAATCATAACTGGTCAAATGTAGATTGTTGATTGTGGCTATTAAAAGTAATGAACAATTAAGCGAGGATATATTCTATAATTTCTTGCTGAAAGTTAATGTTCACAAACTTTTACTATTATACAATTCGCATTAAATTATAAGTGAAATTAATTATTCAATTTTAAGTTAAATACAATTTACTAGTGTGAACATATAATTGCAAATTTATCTAATATATAAAATTCTTCTGAATTCAGTATTACCTATGTAATATATACATTATACAGTGCATTCGACAATATTTTGCATAAAATTGTAAATTGATAATATTTTAAAATAAAATTAGTCACGTTAATTAGACTATTATTTACAATAATAATTGTTATTTACAAGTACATCTCGAGGTTGATTGCACTATTGTAATTTAATAAAATACAAATTCACTAGAAATGTAGAAGCTATCGCAGCTAAAATTAATTCAACTTCCAATTCTTGCCGTGAATGGTAGCATCCGTGCGCTATCGTCTACACTTTCCAAGTCGCCATATTATTTTATCTTTATGTCATGGCGAAACTTTTGTTATATGTCCAATCGGAACTTGCCAATGTACAAAAATATTTATAAATAAAGGATAATTTTTTAATTTATCACCAATTTATAAAATGAAATATCGAAGTCTATTTTTAAAAACCTTTATATATGATATAAATATTAACATCGTCTGAACATCGTCTTAAGATCGTCTGAACATCGTCTGAACATTGTCTGAACATCGTCTTAAGATCGTCTGAACATCGTCTTAAGATCGTCTGAACATCGTCTTAAAATCGTCTGAACATCGTCTTAAGATCGTCTGAACATCGTCTGAACATCGTCTGATCATCGTCTTAAGATCGTCTGAACATCGTCTTAAGATCGTCTGAACATCGTCTGAACATCGTCTGAACATCATCTGAACATCGTCTGAACATCGTCTGAACATCGTCTGAATATCGTCTGAACATCGCCTTAAGATCGTCTGAATATCGTGAACATGACAGAAATGAACTAATATGCCGGTCCTGTCCCCCCACTATGGATGGCTGACAATTAATGATAAATGTTGCAAAACTTAATTCTTAATATTCTTTTGTACATTTGTTGATTTCAAAACGACAGTAAATGTGCTGTAGGTCGAGCACAATGTACTCCCCAACTCTAAATGAGTTTTAACGAATAATGTTAAGACAGTGTGTTACATTTCTAAATCATTTGTAAAACGTGTGTAATGTAGAAAACATATAAACGTATAAAACATATAAAACTTATATTTATGAAGTTTAATTATTGGTTAAATAAATTTACCAAAAATATAAGCTAACATAAAAGTTATATATCCTATTTTTTAACTTAACAATATTTTTAATTAGGTCGGCTGGAAGATGGCTATAGTTTTTTAATAATAGATGTGGTAATAGTTTCATACTCTAAAATAAATTTATTTTTACTATGTTAGTTCGCCTTATAAAAATATAACGAGATATTTAGCTAGGTATATGCAGAGTATATACAATGTAGGTATATAGATATATTTAATTTTTACTATACTTCAGAAATGACGAAAAGATTTTAATTGATTTTGGAAAGATCTTTTGCGGATATTTGTGACATTTCCATTTTTAATTATTTAACATTATATATGTGGATAAGTATATATAGAGCTTGTAAATGTAAATGCATTATAACTATACCAGCATTTATAAATTAGGTATAATTCATCTTATATTTATGCAGTTCACTTATGCTTATGAATAATAGAAAAAAATCAAACTTAAGTTATCACACAAATTCCATATTAATCTCAATATGTCATTTAGAAAGTAAGGGAATTATAAATCAGGTTCACATGCATCAACAAAACCAGGATCATGAGTGGCCAAAACGGAAACATCTCATTTACATTTTTCCGCCAATCGCAGTGTCACGCATGCAGGGTAACCGTATATAATAATACAGGACAAGCCTCCCACCAAATACAGAACCTCCCGGCCGTGAACCAGCCTCCTGTGGAACACCATTCACTTGTGTAAGCTGCTCTACTGTACTGTTCTGTGCTTCCGCAGCAGCCAGCGACTGTTCTGTTCCCCAACTCTACTCACTCACTCAAACTCTAGCGCACCGCACCATGTCACAACCTGCTGCAGTGGGAGAGGGGGCCCCTCGGGTGGTGGTTCTCCAGGCGGCCTCGCAGGGACCGGCGGTTGTGCCCGTTGGAGTGTGTGCCGCTTGCAAGGTAAGTCTCTCACTCTTCTCTCAATCACTCCTCTCCTTTCCTCTCAGATTTGGGGGAATTTTGGTGATGAAATGCAATGTGTAAAAATTGGAGATTTATCTAGATATATTACATATTCGGTTTGGAATTAACAATTTACAGGCATGGGATTTTTCCGGATTACATATTTTTTCAGATTTTAAGCGTTGTAATGACAAAAATGCAATAAAACATATAGGGGGTCGACCCCTACCTATACTTTCCTTATATTAAACCCACTTATTCGAATTTTAGGTAATAAAAGCTCAAAATTTCCGCGCTACACGTGGATTTATATATAGGCTAAGCTGCTCATAAATTGGATCAATACATTTTCCGTGCTCAAAACATTATATACACATACAACCATTGTCTATATTTTATTTTTAGAATGAACAGTATGTATATCTTGTTTGGATATATCAATGTGCTTAACTACTATTGATACTTAATGAAAAATATTAGTTTCTTATTTAATCATATAGTATTTTTTAATTTTGTTTTTAATCGAAAATTGTGACTTATGAAAGTAGTTTCTTAAAATAATATATTATAGGATATTTTAAACACCCACTTATATGCATTCTAGCTAAAAATATTAACCTTAACATTTTTTTGCGCTAGGCGCGAATTAAACTTTGCTCGTCCAAGGTCCGAGTGGATTTCCGGATTATTTAAAATGTCTCAGTCCCATGCCTGAATTTACCAGGCGTGTAAAATTAAATATAAAATATTGTGGGTGTTGGACCATTATTACATTCTCTTTGAGGCACCAAATTGTGCTAAATTTACACAATTATCAATTGAATTTAATAAAAGTTGTATCATGTTATAATTGTTCATGGTACGTCCAACTTTCAGTTTGTTCTGTCAAAATCTTAAAATTATTAAATCCAATATTATTGTCAAATTGCACGCTAAGGTGGATAAAATAATTCATAATTTTTTGGATTATGTTGAAAGAAATTTGTCCAACGGTTAATTAAAATAAGTCCTATAACAGGTCAAAACATGTCCTATAACAGGTCAAAACATGTCCTATAGCAGGTCAAAACATGTCCTATAACAGCTCAAACCATGTCCTATAACAAGTCAAAACATGTCCTATAACAGCTCAAAACATGTCCTACAACAAGGTCAGAACATGTCCTATAACAGGTCAAAACATGTCCTATAACAGGTCAAAACATGTCCTATAACAGGTCAAAACATGTCCTATAACAAGCTCAAAACATGTCCTATAACAGGTCAAAACATGTCCTATAACAGGTCAAAACATGTCCTAAAACAGGTCAAAACATGTCCTAAAACAGGTCAAAACATGTCCTATAACAGGTCAAAACATGTCCTATAACAAGGTTGAACAAGTCAATATAAAATTGATATTCATTTTATATTTAGCCTACTCCGTCACATACAGGTCACATATATTGGCAACTTCTGATTGTTTCTGACATAATAAACACAAAATCATTTAAATATTATATTTCAACGATAGCTTTTCATAAAAAATCTATATTATTGATTATTAGAAACTAAATTTACTAATTGAATATATTTTCAGAAATATTGCTTTAAACAATACAACTTGGTACTAAGAAAATAGTTCTGAACTCTGACTTATCCTCGCATTCTGAATCGAAAAATATTAGAATAAGAATTGTTCATTGATAGCTTTTCGTTATAATCGATTTTACTGTTTATTGAGTTTTACTATACTTACGCGGATCATGTAGAAAAATGGGAACATGAATTTCTTTATTGAAAAGCTATTAGTGACATAATCACGTGCAAAGGTATTTGAATTAGGCCCAGTTTGTGGGGATACATAAGTTTTTGAAATAAAAATATAATTAAACATTGTAAACATGTGGACATAGTTATTATTACGACAACATGGACACATTTGTTTACATAATAGGGAAAATACATATAGGCGTAAAGTATATCGATTGCTTAAATGTATATCGATTGCTTAAAAGTATATCGATTGCTTAAGCGTATATTGATTTCTTAGACGTTTATCGATTGCTTAAACGTATATCGATTACTTCAAAGGATATCGATTGCTTAAACGTATATCGATTGCTTCAAAGTATATCGATTGATTCAAAGTATATCCTCCGGTAAGTCTTCCTTCTCCAGTGTAAACAAAAGTTCCTTCATCTGAATCTATTTTATATTTGATGGGGCTCTGTTGCCCCATTTCCACGACTATCAGGTAAAGTATAGCTAGGATGACGATGCATCATTTGAAAGTTATACAAAACTTGTTTATTTAGATTAGCTACATATGTAGTTCGTCAGGGGGATTATATCTAAGAACCTTGAGGTGATTTTGACAAGATGTCCATATGTGAAAGTAGAATGTGAATCACAAATGTAAACCAAACAAGAATTAAATAGTTCCTCCCAAGTCATTGTAAATGAATCGTAATTTTCAAAAATATACGCGCCTGAAACAATCATAGACTAAACAGCCATCAAAGGAAGGCCGCGGAACCAGAATAAATAAATGATTGCTTATTATATTGATATCAGAGGCCGATTTATTTAAACTGCCATATAGAATCACTAATTATACTATAATTGCTGTCAAACATGACTCTATATGTTCTCTATTAAATAGAGTTTTAATGCTATATATGTATGATGAATTTTATATAAGGGAATACTTATATTTATATAATAGCTTGTTGTTATCATACTCGTCCGAAATAATGTATCAGAAATAATGATTCCATTTCTATATAATACAAAAATTAATTGAAGTTTTCAGCTTTTTGTTTAATATAGTCCTGATTATATTTGATTAATTACAACTGCCTCATTTCGAAGCTAAATTAAGAGTTTCTCACAAAATCGCACACAACGAAGCGTCCACAAATATCTTCAAGAACTTTCACATTAAAATTAATGTTTACGACATATTTTACTAATGATTATTTATGACATCTTTTACTAACTCACAATATATTTATTGTAATATACATTTTTTGTGAATTAGGGTTTTATAACAAATGGAGAACTTGTGTTTTATAACTTGTTTCATACTTGTTTCATGACGTATACACGTTTGTAGTGAATACTATAAGTTTTAGTATAAGTTTAACGATTATAAGTAGGCCTATGTACCCAATGTACCCAATGTACCTAATGTACCCAAATTATAGAGAAATGTCGTGTTCTATTAAACAACATTTTATAAAACGGAGTATAGGGGGTTCAACTTATAAAAAAATATTGTGTTCTCTTTAGTAATCTTTTAATGTTATCGAAATGATTTAGTATGCAACATTTTTGTGTAATGGGCTTCAAAAAGATAATTATATTGATGTTATGATTTATTTTGATAACTATAAATAGCTTAAACGAAGAATTTTATAGTATCTGAATATATTGCCGTTAAACCGAGGACCACTACGTTTTGTTTACATAATATAGCTGTTGACTCTAGTTGACCTCAAAAACAAAAATATTTATTTGAATATTTATTATAATATTTATGTAGTATACGACGAAAATGTAAAAATAACGCGTTCTTTATAGTATTTGTTTTTTAATTTATCCACATATGAAACGTACCTAAATTGTAGGAGTTTAAGAAATGCAGATGTCTTTTACCTGTTTCAAGAAGTAGCTGTACCTATATACAATATATGTAATGACATGTTGACGACCCTTTTGTTCCGTGTTCAGGCGGGCATCCTACAAGATGAGTTCACCTGCTGTGGCATCACTCTCGCCATCTGCTGCTTCCCAATCGGCCTGATCTGTTGCTACATGATGCGGGAGAAGAAGTGCCCCAACTGCAACGCGATTGCCAGTGCCTAGCGCTTGATGCCACCAGAGAGCGGGGGGAGGGTTTTGTTGTTGGGGAGTGGTGGGGCTGTGTGTCTTCGAAACTGCACATGATGTCACTGCATGATGTAACTGCGGACGTCTAATAGAAATAATATCATCAAAATGTATACACTAAAGTTCCATTTTAGATCTAACAATTATTTTTCTCGATTTACTAATAACACACTCAAAATTTGAATATAAAAATATGTTTTCAAAATTATCATACGTGCAATTATTGTGTGAAAGTTAGCATGTCAAGTCTAAGCTTAAAACGTAAAAAACCAAAATCCTTATTTGAATTTGAAATATACACTATTTTTTGAACATTATAATATTGGTTAATTAATCCAGATGTAGTTAGCCTATCTATTTTTAAATTTAAAAAAATTATTCATGTAATAAAAAGATATTTAACTGACAAGAATAACTATCTTCGTGCATCATTTAGTTAGTAATTTAAAATACGCACGCGTTACATTTATCAAATGAGGTTTATATATGTTTTAGTGATAAAGTTATTATTTCAATCAATTATCATTAAGATATCATTCAATGTCGGTATAGGTGATATTTTAGCTTAACTATATCAGTTATCTCTGATCGGAGTAATTATGTTAGTATATTGTTACATAATTGTTATATACATATATATTATTTTTATAGCTATTATGCTTTAATTATATTGGAATAAATTATTATTGCTTTTATTGCATTCGTTCAACCAATTTATTTTGTTTATCTGAATAAATAAATTAATTAATAGCCTACCACAAGGTGAAATAAATAAAATCTGGACTAAATTCATTCCGTGATTTTTCTTTAACTCGATTCGATGACAGAAATTATTACTTTCAATTTACTTGTTTACGTGTCTATTACCTACTAAAGATCGCTTTTCAATATATTCCAGATTTAAGGTCCAGATTCAAAGTTGTGTGTGCTAATTCTATACTAAAAATATTAGAAGCCATGAAAAATGCAATATCTTGATTATGCTATGTTATGAAAGTAGTATATTACGCAGACTTGATGAAATTGATTTGATTATATCGCTACTATAATATACCTATTACATGGGAAGTATTCAGAATAAATTGTTTAAATGTGAACTTATTTTCATTATTTTGTTGATCTACATCGTTATAATATGCAATTGGGAGGCCAGTTTTTGCTCGCAGTGCAGATGGACATTATTTATTCAACCAATTTATAACAATTCTGTTTTAATGATTTTCCAATTATTTTAGTATTTTTTATGTTTACAAATTTTTATGCTATACATGTATATATCTATTTAGAAATTAACATTAGTGAACATCCTATTATTCTTTTTTTATAAATTGGCAATTCTCTCTAAATTAATCAATAATCCTGATGTCGAATCCGTGGCATCGATTTACTCCGCCTTGATGTGATACTTATAATTTCAAAAGCTATTTTTCTTTCTTAATGGCTTATGTTTGTTGGGATTATAACCATCGTTTTTATTTACAATATAATATATTACATTATCGATTTCTGTTAAATGTTATTATACGTATTTGTACTTGTTATTATACATTATATAGGCCTATATGGTATATTATATCTTCTGCTTATTTCAATTTCAACTGAAATATTTTTTGAAAATGGGTTAACTTTCAATCAATAACATTCAATCTTGTGGACGAACTTCTTTCCCAAATATTATGGGAGGAATAAAATAGGTTTACATAAATGATCTCATGATGTAATCTATTTCTATTAGTGGATAGATAATGCATTCTATAATTCCTGAGTAGGCCTATAATATCCTAAATATTTATATAAATACTAAAAACAATTCATTATAGAAAGCAATTAAATATAGAAAATTGTAATATCTTAACATTCCATTTTAATTCATTTTAATTCATTTTATTTATTTAAATAATGTAATATATTGTTTGATTGGATTTATATAAAAGTTGAAATATAAACATAACATTTTGGACACGTTCATTATGTATTTGATCACGAGTATACCTAGCATCGGCTTTATAAGTTACGCTTTATATAATAAAAAATGTAAGAAAATAATGTAATGTTTATTATAACATTTCCCCAAAAATGTGTGTATTATTCGGAAATTTGAATATATAATGTAATAATATCTGCTAAATTACAGAAACTAACAATTCCGTAACTCACTATTTGCACAAAAATAAGCTTTATGAAAATTAATTAAAAATTTCATTCGAAAAATTAAGGGAATTGCCTCTCAGATGAAAAATCAATGGAAATGGCCCTCCCAGATGAAAAATCAATGGAAATGGCCCTCCCAGATGAAAAGTCAATGGAAATGGCCCTCCCAGATGAAAAATCAATGGAAATGGCCCTCCCAGATGAAAACATACATATTTTTGGGATTAGAAATATGAACTAATACTTTGGTATAGATAATTGACGGCTGTGAGAGTCTCTATAACATTTATTTAGTTAACAAAAGGTTGTTTTTAAGGAATAATTAGGACTATATTCTTTATGTTGTTATCATCAAGTATTAATTCTATTGTATTTATATTAACAACTTTATATAAAATGACAGAATATTAAAAAATAAAAAGAACTAATTAAAGAACTGTACTTAAAAAGAACTATTTTTCATTCAAAATATAAAATGTTTATTAATGTCAGTATTGGCTTCCTTTTATTTAGCAGCGCAGTAGCTATTTCATATTTTTGTGTAACCATTAGATTGGCATCAACAGATGGCCATTAGATTGGTATCAATATATGTTTGCCATATGTCACACAACCCAGAACAACAAAACACAATTTCAACATTTAATTTTCTAATTAGCTAATACTAGTACTTTTTGGATTTGTGTTTTTATTATTGATTTTTATTAATAGCGTCGTGTTTAAGCTTGGTGATTGTTGATTGAGTCTTTAAATCAAACAAATTTATTAATGTTATTTTGCTCACAACATTCTTTTATGATGCAAGATATTGAAACTATTAATGTATATTTTTGGCAATATTAGTATAGGCCTATATTATACTTATTAAACTTTTTTATGTATGGCACTCTCAGTCGAAAAGATGATTAGAATTGAAATGCAAGCTTTTTTAAATAATTTTTAAGATCATTAAAAAATAAAAATAATATCATTAAAAAAGTCCATGCATGGTTTTGTAAGATTTTTCATGGTTGCAGTTTAGTTAGTGTAATACTGTTAATTATTCGGTAAATTGTTAAAACTACAATATGGGTGCATGCTGTAATTTCAATTGACATGACCAGATGTGGTATAACCTAATTATATATTTAAGTAATAAATATTAATAATGTAATCTATTACATTTATAAGGTAACCATATATAGATACGGTTTAAATGTAGTTTGTATGGAGTATACAATTGTAGTTGCATAGATACATGAAAGTAACACATTTTCTCACATTTGTTGTATTCATGATTTTGAGGTTATCACTCGCTACATGTCAATCATTTTCTACCCAGCGCGGCCGTTGTGTTATAATATATAGAATTAAGGCTAGGGGGTTCCCAGAATAAGAGCAAGGAGCGCTGTTATAAATCTTTTTTAAATAATAATTTTGTAGTTATAATAAAAATAAAAATTCAAATATTTTCTCTTAGCTAAAGATATTTAAAAAATCATGCGAATTATTAATTAATTAATATAATATATCTTTAATAAATCCACAAATATTTGAAATCGACATACTAAAAGTTGTAATAGTCATAGAGTGTTATAGATGCATTACTAAAAGTCGTTATAGTCATAGCTTGTTATAGATGCATTACTAAAAGTTGTAATAGCCATAGCTTGTTATAGATGCATTACTTAAATTGTTAAGTTTTAAGGTTATAAACCTTTCTTAAATAATAAAGTTTCTGTTAATAAAGAAACTCTTTTAGTCATTGCATGAACACTGAATGAATCTTGCATACATCTTCCTAGTATAGAAGAATCGACGTATTCAGGCCAGATTCAGGCGGGAAAGCTTTCCAATTAAATTTAGGATCGAAAGGATATAAACCTCTTGAAAGAAATGTCACTTCTTGTCCCGTGCTAGATTATCTTTTAAATGGATGTTTACTGTAAAAGCATAATATTAGTGGCTGGTTTTGAAGTTGCTCTGTTGATAGATAGATCTCGCATTCCGATTTAACAAGGAAAAATGAGGCTTGTTGAGGTAAGCAAAGTAAAAGTACTTTTCAAAATATTAACATTCGATGTGATTTGTAATAAATGTGTAGCTACTGTCTGTCGTTAATTAAATACGCTGTTCATGTTTTTATATAATATGCTGTTGCTGATTTTTATATGCTATTTATGCTTTTTACGCTGGTCATATGCTGTTCATGTTTTTTATATGCCTTGATAAACATTACAATTAATGAAATTGGATAATAATCTTATCATATATGATATAACCACATGAAAATAAAGAAACAGCTCAACATATTTCTGGAATTGTTGACATATTTACAAATATGTATTTTTTCGATAAGAAGAATGTACACAATAATCTTCGTTTTCATCAATAAATATATTTTATTGTAGCTTGTTCATATTTTGGGAGCATATTGATTTTTGACTTAGCGAGGAAGCGGATAAATTTAAAAACTAGGTAAGTCTAGGTAAAACTACGATAAGTCACCGCTAAGACCGCAAACTTATTGCAAATTTACCCAATATAGTATTATATATAATGACTTTGATCGAATATTGTGACATACAAGCTATAAATTTTAACAGGAGAGTCAAGCTAAAATTTAGATTAAACAGTGTACTGATAATTAAAATAAAAAGGTAACGGGACACAGTAGGCTACAAGGTCGTGGGCCCTAAATACTACTTTGGAACCCTTAAAAATAAACCCGCAGGTAGTGCGATATAGATCATAAAAGAATATTAAGAAAATAAATGCCTGGAAAATGTATATTTATTTTTACAAAAAGTATGCACAAAGTTTGTATACACCAATTACGTTGAAAAAATAAAGATAATGTTTCCTTTTCCTGGAAGAAGATACGGATCAAGAACTACCAACTATCATAGGATTATCCTCTTCGTTATTAGCGGACATATTGAAAACGAAACATACAAACTAGTGACCATTATAATCAACATGTATGTGATATATTTAAACAACATTAAAACAGTATTTAAGAATACATTTATTAATATTATTTAAACCATATATTATAAATTATTTATATTTATATATTTTAAATACATATTTATTTGTGTAAATAATGTAAACAATATTGAAAAATAAAAAAATAAAACAATCTTTGTATTATTTATTGATCTGAATCAGAACACATATAATGTGAAATATGTACACACTGTAATTGGTTTTATAAGAATACGTGTAAGTTAGGGATCGATTGTAACAAAAAGTAATAACATTAATCAAATAATCAATAATTACATTATTATACATAGCCTAACATTCAAATGATCTTAAGTAGTATAGGAAGAGTGCATTCGAACTCATTTATAAATAGATTTATGACTCATGTTTATAAATAGATTATTACACCACCCAAACCCCCCCCCCCTTCAATTATTTTTACTCTCCCCTAGAGAAGACTTCACTGTTCAAATTCATTATGCTTCTTGCTCTTGACACGAAAGGTCGTATTTACAATCGCTCTCAGGATTTTATTTTGTTTTAAATAGACCAGTTAACTTCAGTCTGCTTCATACTCTTGACGGTGCTTGCATTAATTTGTGTCATTATTTTACAACTTTATACAACCAACATTATGTCTAAAATGGTTTTGGATGCATCAAACGTGGCGCACACTTTGCAAAAAGTTACTACGGGAAAAGCACAACAATTTTCTACAGGAACCAGCAAGAAGGCTGCACGCACTACCAATAACAAAGTGCAACATATTTTCCTTCGAGTGAGTGAGATCGCCTTTGGATATGATATACATTAGGACAACATTTCAGTCCTCTGTATAGGATAGATTTCATTTTGATGTCTCATCGCCGAATCGTCCATGCTTAGAACTGCAGAATCAAATTTAATACGACGAACGTAGAAAATTGCTTCTTCAATTATAAACGCTTTCAATTTTGACATCCCGTCCATACATCGTTGACTGCGGTAAAATCAGAATAGAATACCGGTTTGATTTAGAATTCATTTTCCTTGTGTAATCATATCCAAACAAACCGGTACGTAGCATTCAGCAGTATTTCCGGTATTCGTAAAATATCTAAGTCGTTTCGCAAGTGCTATGTTGGCAGCTAAATCCATCTTGCCAGCATCATCTTTTACATACAAACAGTTGACCCTTTTTCGCATTTTCACCAAAGTGATAGGGATAGATGTGAAGTCCTCCATCCACCTGTTTATCACCAATCGTTAGTGATACATTGGAGAATAGACTGTGCATAAAGTTGTTAACAGGATAGATGCTATCAGCCGC